>JAGSMT010000560.1:0-118576 GCA_029286875.1 Lamproptera curius | reverse complement strand
TTTCGAAAACCTATTAAGTTCTTTAAAAAGGTTTTTAAATTTGTACTTAATTTTTAAATTTGTAGCTTTCCGACAACCAAAACGTTTTATAAATAGTTTAAGTATTTCTCTTTAGCAACTAAATCCTTTCATATGTTGTGGCGCAAAGCTTTTGTTCGTCCACTCCCTAAATGCTTAAATCCTAGTTTAGCTTCTGAGTATAGACCTATTTCAATTCTTCCTTTTCTTTCAAAGGTGCTCGAGTTCTGTGTTCTAAAGCAGTTCTCCCATTTCATAATTATTGACAACTTAATCGATCCTTTTCAATCTGGATTTAGACCTGGGCACAGCACTACCACCGCACTCCTTAAAGTGACTGGAGACATACGAGCAGATATGGAAGAAACAAAAGTTACAGTATTGGTTCTGTTCGACTTTTCGAACGCATTTAGTGCCGTCTGTCACGACATCCTCCTAGCTATTCTCTCGTTCCTAATGGTTTCCGATGAAGCGCTTACATGGTTTTCTTTCTATCTTCGAGGACATCAACAATCAATTAAATATAGCAAACAATTATCTAGTTGGCTTGATCTTTGGAATGGCGTACCTCAAGGTGGTATTCTTTCTCCTCTTTAATTTTCTGTTGATCCTTCAAGGCACAAAATGCTGAATTCAGTGACATATTATCCGAGTCTAATCTTTGTACCCAAACCATTGCCAATAACTAGCTCGGAATTTGTTGTACAACTTGACAAATATTTCATTTTAATAATACTATAGAATACCTTAAAACTTGTTAGATTTAATTTTCATGCTAGAAAGACAGTTTATATTTCTTAACTATCTAATGTTACTATAAAAATATCAAAAGGCTTTATATCATGCCGAGCTAATACAATTGTTGATAAAGTTTCCCAACGACCTTGTTCTACCAAAAGTTACCACTAAACTACCATTAACTTAAGTATAACTTAGAACCCAAGTAAATATTATTGAAACTACGTAAGAATTTACTTGTAGTCCCTGTAAGTTATATCGCTGTGAACAGCAAAGGGCGGGGCTTAGAGAAACGAAATGACCCACAGTACGAGGATGATGCGAGAGGCTCTTGTGAGGCCTGCCATCGCATAAAGGTAGAGTGGATGGCTGGTAGAGCTGGCTGGTAGAGCCCGGTATCGTTCTAGTGAAAACGCTGATATCGTCAGCACCGTGGATATCCGTGGAGATCCGCACAGATAAATAGGTGACACTAAAAAGAAAAAAATACGTAAGAAATCGAAATTTCAAGGTCTTGAATTTTTGAGGTATCTTCTCGAGGTCTCGATTTGGATCTAGAAATGAATTTCTGCACTTACTTTCATTTTTAAACGTATTTTTATAGGAGTCAAAAAAAAATATTAAGAGAAAGAGACTAAAATGTTAAGGTCTTAAACTTTGTGGCTTATATAAATAGTTGCGATAAATTGCAAACTTATAGATACGCAGAAAATTGGTTGTTGCATTCAATACAACAAAATGAAAAATCAAAAATTTGTTACTAACAAATTTTTGATTTGATTTTATTTACAAGACCTACCGTCTTGTTATGTCATGTTTCTGGACTTTTCGTGAACGTTTAAATTTTAAATACGTTAAAATTATTTGAGGAACAATCTATTATCTAGTATTTCTCAACTTAGTTTAATTTTATTTTTTGTTAAACTTATTTGAAGGGAATCAAAGGGACAAAAATACTTATATTTATTAATAATAAACGTGATTTGATAGTTTACAAGGCAATAAGTATGTATTGTTAACTAGTTCACACTACAACCGTCCCTTTTTTTACACCAAAAGTATCACTTAGCTTAACGCAAGCCACTTACGCTTCGGATATGAGGGCCCTCAATTTGCAGAAGGCGAGCCCCAGACTGTAAGGGTAATGGTGCCAGTACACTGAGAAATCGTTAGGGAGGCCTGTAATAAAATAAAATATGCATATATACATTTCTTGTATTAATAAAAAACAGAAATCTTATTCGTTTACCCGATTACTAAATATTGTTAATAAAATAATTTATAAATTATATTATTCATAAGAACTTTAACTGAATTTTGATAGTTCCCGTGATCACAAATGCTGAAATAGTTACAAGAAGTAGGAAATATAAATAAATCGATGCCATAAAAAATAAGTAAGTAAAATTATTTTTTTTTAATATTTTTTAAAGACTTTAAATAAATTAATGGGATT
Organism: Lamproptera curius; assembly: GCA_029286875.1. Lineage (NCBI taxonomy): Eukaryota > Metazoa > Arthropoda > Insecta > Lepidoptera > Papilionidae > Lamproptera > Lamproptera curius. The sequence continues at coordinate 116,364 of JAGSMT010000560.1, read as the reverse complement.
CAGAATAATGAGAGATAAATAGACCAGCCAATTGGCTATCCCATTATAATTTTATTCGATACGGTTAGATGGCAGTTAATTTTCATCAAGTTTCCACACAACAAGTTTCCCCTTTATACTTCAATGCAAGCTCAGAGTGCCTGTCATTTCAAGCTTCACTTAAAGTACATAACTGCATTAGAATGTTTAAATTAATATAATATAAATAGTTTATATTAATGTAATAGTAAGCATCACTTTAAGTTCAACAGTTATTAAATATTGCTTCTTTTTTTAAACTGAAACAACTTGAACGAGATGATTTACTTTAGGCCTCTTTTTTATGTAATATTGACTGTGTACAGTATTACAGAAAAAAGAGGCCCAAAGTATCTCGGTTCACGCATAATAAAGGTCTGTTTTTAAGCTTAATTAGTCTATGTGTTAAAAATAAGCAATGTTTTATCAATTTAATTAACCTACCTGACTAGAGTTTAACAGAAAATTAATTTTGCGCTATTTTATAATGCATCTAAGACTGTTTGTAAATGACTTTGAAAAATAAAATAAATCTATTTTCTTTTATTTCTCAACATAGCAATCTTTTAAGACCCAAACTCTTATTTTAGCGACATCATTTAAGTCAGGGTGTTCAAAATTTGTTCATTTGAAAGCTTTCGAATATGAAGCGTATTCGTTGAATTTTTAGCATAAGTTTTTTAACTTTTTCCTTGCACAAACTTTAATTTAAGCAACTTCTTCTTTCGGGCAGTAAGTTAAATTATATTAGAAAAGTAAATAGCACAAACAAGTACCATGACTTTTGCATCGTTTTATTAAATGTTTTAATAATCCAAATTATCGATTTTCTAACAACGCAACGAATTAAATCGTTCTGACTTTGTTGCACGAAACAACTGGTTCAGCTTTTATTTACTTGTTAAAATTCCATCGCTATCGTTATATAAACACTGAAAAGTGTCTAAAGCGGTACCAAAAATTATGTAAACACAAAAATTTTGCAAACAACTAAAAAAGGCAACCACTAAAATAAATAAATATTATTAATGACTTTCTAAACACCAAATAAGGCGATTCTCACTTTAAAAGGGGTTGAAAGTAGTTTTACCGAGTACTATTTATAAATATTGTAATTCAATTATGTAACGATTTGTAAGGAGGTATCATCTGCAATTAATACTATCTCTTCGCTATTATTTATCGCACATAGTAAGTCGTTTTTATAAATGAGGAAGAGAAAAGGCAAAAGAATGGATCCTTATTTACCGGGGCTCGGGAGATCTTTTACCATTCACGTCAACCCTCTGAATTCGATGACTCAAGTACGAAGACAGAAGGTTGAGTGCGGTATTTATTATACAATAGTGACGTAATTTCTAGACCAGAGGCTCATGGTGTACACAATCAAAAGCCTTTTTGAGATCACAGAAAACGCCTAAAGCATCCTGTGATGCTTCATAAGCCTCAAAAATGTTTGCAACTAGCCTGATGCCTGCCTCTGCTGTTAAGCGACCCCTAGTGAATCCAAACTGCTTGTTATTTAAAAGACAATTACCAAAGAATTGTTTAACCAATTGGTTTAATAAGAGTTTTTCAAATAATTTACTAAGAATAGGCAAAATATATATTGGTCTAAAATTATAAGGGGCCGTATTATATCCTGATATAAATACCGACATAATTTGCCATGCTTCATTAGATCAGGAAATTCACCCCTTCTGATACTTACTTTGAAAATTGGAGCTAGGTGATGTGATATTACATCGATAATAGAACGCATTTAGATCGAGTAAGAGTAGTTTAATTTTTTGTTTCATAGAAGGAGATTTCGCGAGAGTACAAACTATTTTTAAATATTTTTGAATTGGTAGTGACATGTGTAACAAAAGTCTTACTATGATTATATGTTTTTCACGTAAAGCTCTCAAAACAAACCAACAGTGCGCATCTAGCTTCGGGTCGACCGGACTAGCCGCTCGATCCGCTCCGCTACCTGCGCCATCCGCTTGGCCCACCTGGCCACGCCCTCCCCGACGCCTCAAGTGGCAGAAGAAAGAAGACCCGTGTTCGCCGTGCAAGACTCACAGGGACTGTGCTCAAGTGCTGTGTGTGCCGGTGTATAGTGTCGACACGCTCGGCGTACGCGCCTGGCGTAGAAAGCCTGTGAGCCGTTCGGTGAGTCGTTCTGATTTCTGTCTTTCTCTCTTTTTCTGTCTCTACAGCGTCCTCATGTCCTTCTGTTGAGATGTAGGGAACCATTATATATTAGTCTACCCTTGCCAACTAAATTATCATCTGCCACGTTTCACCGCGAACGTAGTTAATTTTAAAATCAACACGCACACCACCCACGTGGTATTTTATTTTCTCATTTCATCGCTAGTTTGCTGCATTAGGCAGCAACTTAGGTTATACACCCTAGCGCTCCTAAAGCGCTGATTTTATTTCAACGTTAGGTTTACACCTCCTGCTCACTGGGGCGGGAGGGTAGGACACTAACCCCAGCCTCACCGGGGTGTTGACGCGCGTTAACATTCGATTACATCTAGAGTTTGGCAACATCGCTAAAACGATGTTGCACTTAATGCAAGAAGCCCTCAGAGGGCATAGGGCCTCCAACATCGAGGACCTCAAAGATAAGACGCCGGAAGCGATTAGAGAAGCCATCCGCATGGCGTAAATGCCAACGGTGGCACATCAGACTCGTCCTCATCATCGTCATCTAAGCCCAAGAAGGGTAAAAATCGCGCGCCGCAGCTAGGGCCATTCGGACCAGTCGGAGAGTCCGGAAACCCTCCTCCGAATCCACCCAATCCACATCCGACTCCGAAATGGAGGTCGAGGTTGAGGCAGACTCCGATGCCAGGGAGCCCGAGGAGCTAGACAGGCAGGAGGCTTCTTACCGATCTAGTCGCGCAAAAAAAAGCGCAAGAATAGGTCTTCACCGGCGTCATCGCCGACCCCTGACCCACCTATTAAGGCGCCGAAATCGTCGGCCGCCGAATTATCGGCCCCTAGGCCAGTAGAGTCTACCCCCGCCGCCTCACGGCAACCACCAACCGCTGCTTCACAGCCGGCCGCATCACGGCCCTCAACTTCGGCTGCTTCTCAGCAACCCACGCCCGCTGCCTCACAGCAAATACCCGTCTCACTTAGAGACAAAAAACCGCCACCGATCTATATTAGATCAAAGGAGAAGTGGGCCGAACTACGGTCTGCTCTCTCTAATAGAGTAAAATTCACAGCTAATGATTCCGCTAGCGGAATTAAAATTCAACTAGAGACGGTGCAAGCGCACCGAGAGCTAACAAAATATTTGCTCGAGAAGCAATATTACTATCATACATTCGCGCTCCCGGAAGAGCGCGTCCTTCGGACAGTGGTCAAAGGGCTGCCGAAGGAATTACCGACCAAAGAGATCTTCGACTTTATCAAGTTGGAGAATATCCCCATTTATTCTGCACAAAGGCTGTTCCATCGCGGACAAAGAAGCTCATATAACGTCGTCCTTCTGACGCTTGAACGCTCTACAGAGGGCAAAAGATCTATGATTTGAAACACATTTGCGACATTGGTCGCATTTCTTTTAACGCCCGCATTCAAACGGCCTCCTGGGCACCGCCACAACTGCCAGCTATTCGGCCACACGGCCGCAATTGCACGCACGACCTCGTTGCGTCAAGTGCCTCGGGGACCATGGCACCCCAGACTGCCTCGACGTCGGGACCGAGAAGTCCTAGCCACATTTGAACCGCCGGCATGCGTCAACTGCCAAAGTCCGGCCACACGGCTGATTACCTAGGGTGGCCAAGGCGCCCTAGCGGAGACCCTCCACCATCCACCATCCCTAGGCGCCCACAGGTACCATCCTCACCTCCTTCCGCCCTCCGGCCTGCTCCGGCGTGGCAATACCCAACGCTCCGCGTAGCGCCCCATGCCAGCGTGGCAACAACCGGCCCCGCAACCTGCGCCGAGCGCTCCGCGTAGCGCCGCACATCGCACCGCACCAACAAGCGCTCCCCAGCAAGTCCAGCCATAGCAATGGTGGCACTGGGACAAACACCGACGTGTTAGTTAACACCGTAGACTTCGCAGAAGTCGATAGGCTTACCGCCGAGCTTGATGCCACCGTTGGCAATTTCACCGCCCGCTTAGCTGTACTCCGCAAGTACAGAAACTTGATAGAACTTATTCGTGGGAACTAAATGGCTAATACACCCACAATTTTTATAAACAATGGCCCGGGCCGCGTAAAGCCACGGCATTTAATTTAGTCTTTTAACGCAAACGGTCTTGCGAAACAAAAGACGAAGTAACAGAATTCCTTCGCGAAAGCGACGACATTCTACTGGTGCAGGAGACATTCCTAAAGCCCGGAAGAGGAGATCCGAAAATAGCTAATTATAACATCATAAGAAATGACAGAACGGCGCTTCACACGGCGGCACTCTATTTATTATAAAAGTCACTGCACTGCGTAGCAATCGACACGCCGTCGAATCTAAAGCATTTAGAAGCCTCGATCTGCAGGTTAGCCATGACAGGTCACGCGCCGATTACAATAGCTTCGGTATATTTACCATGCAGAGACACCTCATGCATCATACAATCCGACTTCGAGACGCTATTATCCTTAGGAGACGCCGTAATCCTCGCCGGCGATTTCAATAGCAAGCACACTCGATGGAACTCATACACTACAAATCCGCGGGGTCTAGCATTAGACGAATTGTCAGATAAACTTAACTTCAGTGTGGTTGCGCCGTTGATGCAAACACACTTCCCACACGTAGTGGGACAACGACCGGATGTGCTTGATATTGCAATCGTAAAAAACGTCAATCTCGCTCTTAGGAGCATAGAGGTCATCGACGACCTAACATCGGATCACCGTCCCGTGCTCTTAAAGCTAGGACCTTCAAATCACCCAAACATAGTTCTTAAAACTAAAGTCGACTGGCATAAGCTAAAGTCACAGCTAGACTCTACTAGCTCACCCCATTTAGATACCATCCCAAATTCCCTTAACACCGCTCACGACGTGAATCTCGCCGCTCATGCATTCACAAGTCATGTCCAAAGTGTCGTCGAGGCCTCCTCGAGGCACGATTCGCGCCCACGATTGGTATCCAACCGAGCGGAACCGAAGGCAGCTACGCGCCCTTGAACATCAGTCCAACATGTGCATAGCTGAATTCGGGAACGATCGGTGGGATAACGATCTGAGCAACCTACATCCCTCCCATGTGGCCTTCTGGCGCATTCCTAAAAGCCTCAAAGGCGGCGGCAGCCATCTACCTATGCCGCCACTCATCCAACCCGACAAGCCCACAGCGGTTCTCGATGAGGAAAAAGCCGAATGTCTGGCCGACAGTCTCGCCCGGCTCACAACCGGTGAGCGCCGCTCATCTCCGCAAGGTAGAGAGCGAGGTTGACCGGTTGACACACCTATCCCCACGCGACGTACTGACACCCTCAACGGAAAGCGAAGTCGAATCGATAATCAAAAAGCTTAGACCACGGAAAGCCCCGGGCACCGATGGCATATCAAACCGCGTCATAAAGATTATTCCGACTTACCTTATCAACCTCCTAGTCCTGATCTATAACGCAGCTCTTTCCAAGAGTATTTTTCCAAACACTTGGAAGGATGCTGAAGTTATAGGCTTCCTCAAACCGGGAAAACCTCCCAACCAACCAACCTCCTATCGCCCCATTAGCCTGCTTCAGGCTTCGGGAAAATCTACGAAAGATTAGTTTTGACCCGCCTACAGGACTTTATGCAGGCTAATGGGCTTCCAATCCAGTCCAATTCGGCTTTCGGGCCAAACATTCCTACACACATCATGGAGCACATCAAACCCGCATGTTACGGAGCCAACACACTGGAGCGCTTTTCCTCGACGTGGCGAAGGCGTTCGACAAAAGTATGGCACGACGGGATTATATACAGTTATATAAGCTCGGCGTGCCAGACCGTCTTGTACTCATCATACGAGACTTTCTCTGAAGCGAACGTTCAGATACCGCGTCGAGGAACGAAATCCCAACCACACCCGCTACTAGCCGGAGTTCCACAAGGCTCCGTATTAGGCCCCGTCCTATTCACCCTCTACACCAACGATATCCCTCGTAACTATAAAGTAAGCACCGCCTTGTTCGCAGACGACACATGCATTTTTTCATCCAGCATATGTCCTTTTGTCATCCAACGACGTCTCCAAATCGCAGCCAGGCGCTTCGGTGACTGGTTTCGACGTTGGAGAATCGAAATAAACGCATCCAAAAGCGCGGAGTCTTGTTTACACACAGAATGCCGACGATCCCACCCATGATCCGACTCCTAGACCACCCTATTCCATGGGTAAATAAGTCAAATCACCTGGTAACCCTCGACAAAACACTCAGCTCGGCCCGCACATCAAGCAAGTCAAAAACAGAGCGGCCTACGTCCTAGGTCGCCTGTTCCCTTTAATAAATCCTAAGAGCAAGCTGTCTTTGCGTAACAAGGTGTTGCTCCACAAAACAGTTATCAGACCTATCATGACTTACGCCAGTCCGGTGTTCGCTCATGCATCTCCTTCCAATATCCACAAACTCCAAGCCCTGCAAAACAGGTTCATACGCAGGGCCACGGGTGTGCACTGGTGCGTGCGCAACCTTGACCTGCATGTGGACCTGGAATTGCCCTCCATACATCAATTTTTGAAACAAGCATCTATCCGATTTTTCGACTCGGCTTCGCAACATCCAAACGAACTGGTACGTAGCGCCGCCGCTTACGTACCACGCAAACTAATTCATCCTAAGCATAGGAAACACGCCCGATATGGCGACCGCGCCATATTCTAACAGATCCGGACGACGATTAACGATCGTGCAAGCGCGTGTTAAATCGTATATTCAAACACTTTTGCCCTCGCCGTCGAGGGCAAAACACACCCTGTAAGCCGATATCGGCACGTACCAGGCCGATTTTCACCAACTAGATAGAGCGTTTCTAGCATAAATTATTATGTCCTAAAGCAACTGATCGAGCTGAGGTTCGGATCCACAGGGCGCCCTCGATACATGTTGCTAATGGGTTAGCAAAGGATCAAAAGCGATAACCGAGCTGAGGTTCGGCCTCCTGGACACCCTCGATTAGATCGCTGACGGTTTAAAAATAGTGGCAGCCTGAGCGAGGTCTCCCTCTGGGGCCCCTTGGAGCTAAGCTCAAATTAAGAGGTGAAGCCTGTGCACGCTTAAAGTTGCACAGCCCCTCGACCCTCGCCGGGTTGTAATGTTAATTCCACCAACGGAAGCCATCAAATAAACGATAAACGAATGTAAAGCTCATATAGTTTTTGCCTGCTTTTGTGAATTCCAACTGTTGCCCATTCACTAAAAGCTACAGAACCTTTTAATTTAACCGTTTTAGAAGTAAATATTGATTTAAATTTTTTCCTTATAAAAGTGAATAATGTATTATTCAGCACATGTGGGTTATCCTCATACTGTAAATCGTCAATTTTTTTGTAATATATTACTTCTATACTTCTCAATACGTTTTTTATACATAGGACATATATTTTTTTAATTGTATTGTTGTCTAATGTTTCTTTTAATTTGAAGCAAGCTGGCCACAGTGATCAGAACCTAATTTTTTAATAATTGACTTGTTTAAAGGTTGACAATTTGTAAATATATTATCTATACATTTAGCAGAACTTACAATAAATCAAATCCACTAATTTACGGATTTTCGCGTTGGTTATATATTTTTGCGTTACTTTCGGATTCTTTCCAGCATCTATGATCGCGGGCAGAAGTTGGTATAGAGACAATATAAAAAAAAAATATTGCAATGTTTTGGAATCATTCCAATATATTATTTACTGACAGACATATACCAACTTATGTCTATATAACTAACACGAAAAATCCGTAAATTAGTGGATTTGATATATATAATAATCGCACTAATAAGATAAATAAACTGTTATTATTAATAAACTTTGAATATGCCTCATAGCATTTTTTAACAATGTTTCACATTAAAATGGTTATTGTTGGTTTGTTGTAGTCTTAAAACATATACACCTACAGGCGCTCGCGGACTTTACTATAGGCCAATTTAAGAAGTACAATTACGTAGAACATGCTTTAAGCTAACGTTTATCAGATCAGATCAATGTTAAATTCATATAACCTTTTAAAATTATTTCTTTAACAAAGAAGCATTACTGCCACCTCGGCAAAATGTATAGAAAACATTTTTACAAATTGTATACCTGTTAATAAATGTATTATTAATATGTTATCATCTGATTATTGCGTACAATTAGCTTCTTTTGACTCTGATAACAGATCTCACAAAAATATTGTGCAAAAAAAATGTTTATTCCTATGTATAGAAAACGTATTGAGAAGTTTAGAAGTAATATAATAAATAAAAGTAATTATCTGCATTATAATAATAAGCCGGATATATTGTATAGTAAAATATTTAAATTAATGAGAATTGAATTTAAGAGTATATTTACTTCTAAAAAAGTCAAACCAAAAATTTCTGCAGCTTTCAGTGAATGGGCAACAGTTTGTATAAATAAGAGTAGACAAAGATTATATGAACTATATAGTGGAAAGACTTACAACCACAATCAATCCTTTGTGACATGTTAAAGTGTACTCCAAAACATACAGAAAAGTGTGCTGGACAGCGAAGTCACTCTACATAAAAAAACAAACAAAATTAGAGGTGCATTGGACAAAAATAAAAATGACTTGGCAAATAATTACTGGTGAAACAGGAAGGGCTGTAAACAAGAAATTTGAAATTCAGCTAAATGTGAATGCGTAAAATAAATTCTGATCAAGATGTTGCATCCTATTTTTAAATTTTTTTTCAGATATTCCTGTCTCTACCACTAAGTGACTTGTTTTTCTCCAACTGTTGCTTCTAGCCCAAGTCCTTATTAAAAAAAAACATCAAAGAATGTAAAGATAATTTCTATTTTAGTAATGTAGGCGATAAAGATATTATGTCCGCTTTTAAATCTCTCGGCATTAAAAAAACTGTAGATCTGTGGGGGATCTCGGTTAAGGTGATACATTCTATTATTGATGTTATCTCACCTTGCCTAGCAGCTACTTTCAATGATTGTATTACACGTGGTTAATTTTCTCACCTTATGAATCACAGTATTTCAACCAGGCAACACAAGTTATTCCGGTATTTAAATCAGGCAGTACTACAGACCCCAATAACTTTAGACCTATTTCTATACTGCCTGCGCTTGGTAAAATTTTTAAAAATATCCAAATTTTAATAGAGAGGATGGTTGGTCTTTGCCACTTTCCTGGTATAATAATAATTTGAAAAATTAAACGCAAAGATATAAAAACTACATAACCGAAGGACAACATAAGTACCTTTTGTCAAACCAATATTAAGAAAACGAAAGATATGTCGATTTTAAATAAAAAAAAATCAGACGGTTATTTCAAACACGTTGAGATACAGATATATACCAACTTAGTCAGCCCGTGATCACGGATGCTGGAAAGAATCCGAAACGTCGGGAATAAATACATATAAGTAACGCGGAAAAACCGTAAATTAGTGGATTTGATATGTATAATAATCGCGTAAATAAAAGAAATAATTCTAACCAATTGCACTAATACATTTGTAGTCTCATAATTTACTTAACAGAAAACAATATTGTTTTACACGGGGCCGTTCTAAAACCGATGCCGGTACCCATATTGTTAAAACTATATTCGAGGAATGGGAAGTGTCACACGATGTTTTAGGTGTCTTCTAGACTTAACAAAGCATTTGGCTGTGTGCAGCACGATACTTTGGTCAGGAAATAAAGCCACTATGGTATCAAAATTCCGCACTCGACCTTCTGACTTCGCACTTGAGCCATCGAACTCAGAGAGTTGAGGTGAAGGCAAGAGATCTCCAGGGCGCAGGTAGGTATGAGGGGTCCACAGGATCAATTTTGGGGCCTTTCTCTTCCTAGCCTATATTAATGGCCTACCACACAAGTTGAGAAGAATAACGAGATTGTATTATTTGCTGATGACACTTCTTTATTATTTAGAAGCAAAATTGCGATGTAAAGAATACCCTCTCAAAAGTAAAATACTGGTTTAGTGCAAATAATTTAATGTTAAACAAAAAAAACTAAATATATAAGGTTTATAACTCCTAATGTTCCTCAAGCTGGAGGTGATGTGGTCGTAGGTGGAGAAGCGGTAGACTACGTAGATTCCACTGCATTTCTCGGTATCACGATGGATTCTAAACTGAAATGGGGCCCTCATATTAATAGACTAGCGAGTAAACTTAGCTCAGCGGCTTATGCAGTCAAAAGACTCAGACAACTAACCGATGTTGAGACAGCCCGTTTAGTATATATTAGTTATTTTCACAAATATTGTCTTATGGCATTCTACTCTTGGGAAACGCGGCTGATATAAATACTATTTTCATAATTCAAAAGAGAGCGATTCGAGCAGTCTATAACCTGGGCCCCAAAGAATCGCTGAGAAAAATATTTACAGAAATCAATGTAATGACTGTTTTTCTCAATACATATTTGAAAATATTATGTATGTTCATAAACATAAAATGATTTTGTAAAACATTGTGACACACATAATATAAATACTAGGAATAAGCATAATTATGTTCTTCCAAAACTAGGCTCCGAAGAACAATGAAATCTTTCATGGGACAATGTATACTCTTCTACAATAAAATCCCAGAAAACGTTCAGCTTTTATCTGTAAATAAATTTAAAAAGTTGTAAAGGAACGTTTGTGTGTTAAAGGATATTATGGTTGTAATGACTATTAACTATTAGTGAATATGACTGTAGTAATGAAATGTTTATTTATTTATTTATTTATACTTTAAGCACTAATTGTACATAGGCGGACTTAATGCCATGAGGCATTTTCTCCCAGTCAACCTTAAGGTGGTGCAGAGATAATAAGTGGGAGGTGCACAGATAAAATGAAAAGAGAAGGTACCAGTTAAATATAAGTTAAACATATATATAAAAGATACCTATAAATAAAACAATATATATTATATATATACACGTAAATATATATAATTAACATATATATGTATATATAATACTATAAATAAATATATATAAATATATATATATATATATATATACACATAATTATAAATAGAATGATTGATACAAATTACCACATAAGTATATACATGACGACAGTATTAAGTTATATTTTGCAAGTCTTTTAATAGGTGCTCTTTGGTTTTCTTTTTAAAAGTAATATAACTTTTGGCCATCCTGATTTCAAGAGGTAGCGCATTCCATAAAAGTACAGACTGGATAAAGAATGTAGAGTGCATGAAGTCAGAACGTGAACAGGACATTGAAGTAGACGATTATGTGTCGATCGAAGATGTTTGTTACTGACTTCATGTAGATACGAGAATAAGAAGATATATACGAGGTGTAGTAGGAGAATTTAGAAAGGTATAAAGAGTAGTCAGGGCTCGTAAGGAGCGTCGCTGACGAATAGGTAACCCATGAGTTGGGAACGGTATGCAGAAATGTGGTCGTATGTTACGTAAATTGAAAACAGAATCGAGATACAGTTATTGAGAAGTCGGTCAAGTTTGTTGAGGTGATCTGCATTCAGGTCAAAGTAGCACATGTCACCGTAGTCGACAAGAGGGAAAATTAAGGTCTGCACGAGCATGACTTTTGTCTGAATAGGCAAAAGTTTTAAAACGATAAGGCATCGCAGAACGCTCGTCACTTTCCTTACACCACTTGCAACTTGAGCATTCCAACTCAGCGTTGTGTCAAAATATAAACCGAGATTTTTAACCTCGGGGCTGAGTGGCATATGGCTGCTGTCAAAAGTAATTTGAGGAAGTGATGCGATATCAACCTTTCCCAAAGTGCGTGCTCTACCTATCAGATAGCTTGACACTTTAAGGGGTTAACGGTTAATCCAAACTTGCCACACCACATTTTGATAGCCACTAAATCGTTATTTAGCTTTAAGATCGCTTCGGGTAGTTTATCAAATGATTGTTGGAGTGTACAATTGTAAGTCATCAGCATAGAGATGATACGCACATTGAAGATCATGAATGATAAAATTAATAAATATAGAAAACAGAAGTGGGGAAATAATGCCGCCTTGAGGAACGCCAGATTCGATGTTTAACCAACGTGATGATGATTCATCCACATTAACCGATTGTTGGCGACCTCGAAGATATGAAGTGAACCATTCAAGCACTTCTTCAGAGACCATTAAATGAGAGAGGATTGCAAGAAGGATGTCATGACTGACGGTATTAAAGGCGTTAGTGAAATCAAGTAGAACCAAAACTGTGATCATGGTGGATTCCATACCCGACTTTATATCGCCAGTCACTTTGAGTAGGGCTGTAGTGGTGCTATGACCAGGTTTAAAACCCGATTGCAAAGAACTTATGAGCTTGTTCCTGAATATGAAGTGAGAAAGTTGTTTATTAACACAAAACTCGAGCACCTTAGAAAGGAAGGGCAAAATAGAGATAGGTCGATAATGCGTGAGAAGTGAAGGATTGGAGCACTTAGGAAGCGGCCGGATGATAGCATTGCGCCATAAGGATGGGAAAGTCCCAGAAAGTAGAGAAGTTAATAATATGGGTAAGCATTGGGAGAAGGAAATCAAGGATAGGAATGATCATGCTCAAGCTAATTTTGTCACAACTCAACAGCATTGGATTTAATAGAATGGATGGCATTTTGATCTCCTCAAGTAACGTGAGAAAATTTAAAAGATTCTATAGAAGGTCGCGTCAAACCATTGAGTGTGGAAGTAACGTCACTAACAGATGGATGATCCGTAAAAGTAGTGGAAGTAAAATGAAAGTTTAACTCATCTAAAGTTATTGAACTAGGAAGGTTTGTCACTCGCGACTTACCGATGCCTAGAGTTCAAGGAACTTCCAGATATCGGCAGGAGTTGATTTATAATACTATCCAGAAAGTATCGGCGTTTAGCGTTGCGTATCATCTGATTACACCGATTACGTGCTAATTTGTAACTGGACCAATTTTCATCAGTACGCAATTTTTGAATTTGCGAAAGAACGATCGCGACGCCTCATGGCCATGTCGAATGCCTTCAGTTAGCCAAGGCGCTGGTGGTCAGACTTACCTAACCTTCTTTATAGGAGCGTGGATGTCGTATAGCTCAGATATCAGGGTGTTTAAAATTTGAGTCTTATCGTCAATCGTATGTCCCTTAGTTACAGCGCTCAATCCACTTTCCCAGCATCCTCACGTAACTTTTCCACATTCAATTTTGAGTAAGACCTGTACGTGCAGAACCTTTGGTTTGGGTTTAGGAGGTTTTAGGATGTAAAAAAAAATTAGGTCATGGTGGGAAAAGCCAGGTGTAGGATGTTGACCATGAAAGGAAACTAAGGATGGATTCGATGATAGGATTAAGTCAAGCCAAGTGTCATCCCCAGAGAGGTTATGGTGAGTAGCCTAGGAGGTAAAATATGGAAAGCACTTGACTCAACTAAGTGGAGGAGTTTATGGGTACGTGGAGAATTTGGAGCGAGGAGGTTCGTGTTGAAGTCGCCCAGATAACATAGTTTGCATACTCTGAACCCAAAGATTCTAATACCAGTTCAAAGTCGGTGAAATATTCCGTATTTGGGGACAATAAACAACAGCAACCACTAATTTGGCACCTTCAAGCGTTACTTCTAAAAGAGAAATTCAGCTAGTTGCTGAATAGTTTTGGGTGGAAAGAGGCTAAGATTTTGTATGGAGATCTGACCTAAGATAAATAGCTACGCCTCCTCCGCCTTTATCTAAACGTCATTACAGAATGAGAACATAACCAGGAAGAGAAAACGAAGTGGAAGGAAGATGCAGGTTTTAACCAACTCTCTGAAATCAAGATGGCATGCACATTAGAGTCGAGAACCCTTCACTTAAATCACTAAAATGACTTAGAATACTCTCGCGTTTAGGTGACAAATGTTTACTAAGCTATTATGGGTTTTGGGAAATGTCCTATCTAAAACTCTCCTAATGACTCACCTATCGAATTAAACTATCGCTACTACCAGAGGTCAAAGATTCATTTGCTGAATAATATGTATCGTGATCTTCAGTATCAATCATAATATAAATAATATAAATAACAAATAAATATAAATAAAATAGATTATAATAAAATAATAACACTATTTAAATATAATGCTAAACAATTTGTGGAGCAACGATCATTTCTGCACCACCACCAGCCTCACAATTTATAACATAAAGAAAAAGAAAAAAATACAAAGAAAAGAAATAAAGACTTAACTAAGACTTAATTGCATAACATTATATAACACCACAATTTTAAAAACAAGTAAAAATATGTGACATAAAAAAGAAAATGATAATAAAAGTAAAACGAACGCACCCAAATCAAATCAACAATGAGTGACAAGCATCAGACGTCAAATTGAGTATGACGTTATTTATTGTTAAACCTGTGCATTGTTAATTTATAAACAAAAGTTTACTTACTTAGAACTAGAGGGCAATAATATAAGTTATTAAAAGTGAAAATAAGTTTAAGCGACGAACATACGAAATAAGAAATACAGATATAAATAAGAAATAAATAGGTTATAACCAAACAACAAAATCATAAACGATATAACAAATAACTAATCAAAATGTAATATAAACTAAAGTTATGGGCAACAGTGAAACTAATCAAATAATGAGCCATTATTATTTGAACTAATATACATTTAAATGGTACTAAAAAGACTAATATAATATATAAACATATCATTAAGAACTATAACTGCTGCCATTTTATGTTTTAGTGGGCGACTTCGTTGAGGCTTGTGGCCACTTGGCAGTAAGGATAGTGAGCTCGTCAGTGGTGGTGATTTTGTGGATGGCCTCGGAAGTTTCACATGTATGATTCCATGGGTGTCACACCGAACGCATCCCAAAATGAAGGCGGGCTTTAAGCAAACACTGTTTGTCTTACCCGCGTCAGGAACTCCTTCACAGATATTGCTGAGCCCTTAAGCTTAGTCTTGGCCCTCAGACATCATTTTTTGATAGCCACATTAGTAAACCTAATTAATATGGGCCTTTGATTGTTGTTTAGTCCCTAGTTTATGCCTAGTCGATGGCATACTTTTATGTCAGATAAAGATATGTTATTAAGTCCTAAATTTTTATGACATATACCTAGAATCATTTTAGAACAATCTTCCTTCTTTTCAGCAACCCCAGAAACAATTAGAGCCTTTCTGCGGCTGTGTGTTCCAGGTTGTCTACCTGTTTGGAGCATTCCTTAATTTGTTCTCAGAGTAATTTGAGGATGCCAAAAATCAACTCCCTAAAGCTCGAGCTCTTCTGCAACTTTGGCCACTGTGTCCTTGGAAGACCCTGCATTAGAAATCTGAGACTGCAGGTCATCAAGTCTTTTGCCAATATTTTCCTCAAGCGTTTTGAGTATTAATATATCCAACAAATTGGACATATTTGCTCAAGTATATTGTGGATTATTATCAAAGTGAAGTGAAGTGTTATGAAGTAGGCTGGCAGGTGGTGGTTAAAAGATATGATTTGAAATTACATAAGTCTTGACTGTTTTATGAAGTATCACTGAAAATAAACAATTTAAACCAATGTTAAACTTTTTTTATACTAAATTGCTAAATATTTTAATAAAATATGAGGACGACTTTACAGAACGTGTTAACTTTTCGACACCTACCCACGAAAAAAAAATGTTCGGTCCAGACTATTTCAAAGTAATAAAATGTGATGTATTATGTAAAAATTTATTGGAAAAAAAAGGAAAAAAAAAGTCCCGCTGAGTTTCTTACTCCGATTCTTTTCAGGTCAGACGTATCCATTTCCGAACCGGTGGTAGTTTATTTGACAATCAATAAGAAAATGTAATGCTTCCATATTGAATAAGGATATTTGACTTTCATTTGAATTTTACGGTTTCAGCATAGTTTGCAATTTAATTGCACAAGGCTGTAATTTTATTACCGTAATTTTTATAAATTATAAATTTCTATGAAACTACTAATCGCAATATTACAAAAAAAGGCGAATAAATTAAAGCTATAATTTAAAAAAATTGGTATTTTTTAAATTATACTATCTGAAGCTCTGGGAGTGCTGCAACGTGGTAACAATTATATAATAAAACAATCACTGGATTGAGTACCTCTTTCTTTAGGGAAGTCGGTCCAATAAAAAAGCAGTATGTACAATTGACAAGAATTTATTTATTTATTATAAAATTAATTACAATAACGAAACTTACTGTCAAATGAAACACCGTCGCGTGTCGTCATTGCTACTCTAGTCGCCTTCCTTATTTATTTTGGTTATTATTGGCTTCTTTTTGTTTCTTTGGAAACAATTTGTTGACTTTTGTTATTGACATTATTGTAACACCTGTGACTTAGATACTGATTTCATTATTTCTAAAAATATAAGTCCGCAGAGTTTCTTACCATACTACTCAGGTCAGTGGCTTTCCATTTCTGAACCAAAGGTAATTTATTTTACTATCAAGAAGAAAGTATAGAGCTTCTATATTGATTAAAGATATTTGTCTTTGACTTTAACTTTAGCTCCTCCTCAACTTATGATCATGTATAGCCATAAATAAATCCATCTGTTTAGTCATTCTGAAAAAGTCTGTTTTGTTACTTTGGTTACTATAGTTAGCTAGAATCATGTTTTAAAGGTTTTTGATGTAAAGCACTAAAAGGAAGCACTTCTACAGTACTCAAAATATTTTGCACGGTTTCTATTATGAAGGCAATGTTCTGTAAAACTTTTTCGTAAGAAACTTTAACTTTCTAAGTTCCCTTAAACAGACAACTGTGTTTGGAAGTACACTGAGTTTTTAATTTTCGCAAAACCGATCAACAACATCCTGTTCGTCTTCGAGTTCGGTTCGTTCGTCGGTTTATCAAATAAAAAATTATATAAAGCGTGTAGCTCGGAAACGTCTTCATAGTAATATCTCGTCAGAGTACCTCATGAACTGATTTCATCAATTTTTTTGTTTAAGATTACCATTACCATCGATAAACTGCAGTGTTTTTTTAGTAAGAACTATCTCCATTTGGTATATTAACTTTATTTGGCCTTTCATCATTTAATCTTAGCTGTTTAACACATACGTTGACAAGTCCCCTATGCGCAGCGTGATAACAGAAGGTCATAATATTAAAATTTACGAATTATCGTTATAACAATTTTTCTATTGGTTATTAGTTAATGTGTTTAAAGATATGTGACTGCCAAGCGAGAGCATTCGGGTAATGTCCATGTTACAATATGTTTGGAAATTTCGTTTCGTTCGAAAATTTTCTGATTGGTAAGGACTATTTGGGCCCATCACCCGATTATGTGAAAAGTAAGATGACCCATGCATCGGGCATCTAAATATAAATATTAATTGAAGTTAGCGTACGGAAGTGTTGGATTAAGCTATTTTTTTAACATATGACTCAAACAAAAATGCATTCGCTTTTTTTTACATTATTCTTGTGAAAGTTATTCCATAAATTAAAAAAAATAAAATCTTTATGATATACCCTGCATTAGTCCTGTCCATCAAAGTTTAGCTATTCATTAAAGATAACAATCAAAATATCAAAACGCAGCAATGCTATTCTTTATTTACGAATTTAGACACTCTTACATGACTAATTTTAGTCTTCAATTGCTACGTCCCCTATTTTATGATGGCTATATAATTTTCAGTTGTATTCTTTACTGCTAAAGGTTACTCAGTTGTATTCTTTACTGCTAAAGGTTACTAATTATTTATATTGTAGAATCTAATAATCAATATTGTTAAACATTTCCCTGAAAGTTCTATATGTTTATGGCTACCAGCTGTTTCCACTGCGCTTCCTGTCTATTTCAGGGCAGAAAAAACTGGAAAACCAATTTACGCACATCCAACACGGAGTTTTTCCACTTGGTGTTCTCCTTTCCTACCAAGGTTTTCGTTATTATACCAATCAACCTGGCCACTTTTAGCACAAGAAGCATATGGAGCATATCATGTAATCGTTAGTCCTACCATTCCCCTCCAAACCGACGAATCTCAATCTACAAAATCTCTTTTGCAGTTAATTTTTCGAAACTCAATTTTATTAACAGAGCTGCTTAAATCTGGTCGTAGAGACCACTCATGATTTATTTATAAAATATTACACGAACGTTTCACTTACTTAAATCTAAAACAGCACTGCAGACTTTTACAAATAAAGTTGCTTCAAGAAAGAACGTCTCTTTTTGAAATCGCTTCCATTATAGTAATGATTCATTTACATCGGACTTACCAGCAGCCAGCTGTTCCTTCTCAAAATGATCGGTAAGAAAGTGTGAAAGAAAAAAATACTGATTTTTTCTGAAGTAATTTTTACTATTGGTATATAATTAATCTACATACAAGAGAATTTTAATACTTTAAGCATTCGAAATTATATTTTGTTACTACAATATTTCAGTAGTTTAAGGGATAAGGTTACTGTTATTTTTTTTCATTGATGGAATCAAATGTACTGTAATGTAATTTGGTCTTTTGGTTTGTGGACTTTAAAGTTTTATTTTACGCAATATGAGCAAGTGCACATGTACGAACTCTGCACAAAATTAGCTCCGATTTCAAGCAACCATTAAATTTTAATAACACGTTTAAATTAAAATTAACTATTAATTTAATCAAAATGTTACCTATGATACGTTTTATGTACATGGAATAAAGAATTTAGTAATACAATCTTAAATAAGATTTGAATATGCCTTAATGCAATTTTTAAAACTGTTTACATTAAAAAGCTTATTGTGGCTTATACTTAATACAAAGATTTGTCTTAATAAATCCACTGCAAGCTGTTTAGTCCTTTTGGTTGACGCAAACAAATTCGCGGGGAACAGCTGAATTTGAATATTTTCAAAACCTGTTGAGTTTCTAAACTCAATCGATTGAACCCTCTGGCTAATAGAAAATATCGTTAATCCAATATTTCACAAGAATAAATCGAGAGACTCACACGTGACGTTTGTCTTTCACGAAACGGGTTTACAAATTTTAAAATGTATTTTTAGTGTCCTATTTTTGCTTTTTAATGTTTTGAAAATGACAAAATAATCTTTTTTTTTAACCCTAAAATGATTATTTGTGTTATTCGTTTTTAAACATTCTATATTCAAAGGAAAATAATTAGAATATGATAATGATTACAAAGTTTAATAAGTACCTGTGTCGAAGAAATTACTAACACCTTATTACTAGAAGTCAATGTGTTTACATCCTGCTCCTGCGGATTTTCTTGCTTTTTAAACATTATTTAATTCATTAAAATAAAAAAAAACGTATAGCTCCATGGTACGGAACACTATAAACCCTAGACTACTCAAGGTAAACGGAAATTAAAATTATTTTAACTTAAACTAACTGAAAAGAATTATAGCTGCTACTTTAAATAATTACTTACTACATAAAAACCAGTTGTATCCTATTATTATTTCTTTTCTTCTTTTTACAGGCAAGTTCACTAAATTAAGCGATGGACCAGATGTATTAAGATACATGATGTATTAAGTATATGTTTAGAAAATCGAGGTTACTTAAATATAAACTAAGATTTAGCTAATTTTATGCAAATGAAAATTTTTTTGAATGGTGGAATGAAAGCCCAGCGTCTGGTGGACACGCAAAATAAATTACCTTTATTTGAATAAAGCCTGCATCTTAAACCGTCAATTATGTTTTCTTCGATATTTTTTGGTGTTTCAATTGTTGTCATTGTTTCATTTGTTGTTCAACTTATCAGATACTTAGTTTATGTCAGGTGTCATAGACGATATGTATGTTTTCTTTAAAATTACCAATATCAGCGTGATCATCAAAAAGAAGTCAACTCATGAATCCTTCTGAAATAAT
Source organism: Lamproptera curius (assembly GCA_029286875.1). Lineage (NCBI taxonomy): Eukaryota > Metazoa > Arthropoda > Insecta > Lepidoptera > Papilionidae > Lamproptera > Lamproptera curius. The sequence continues at coordinate 96,360 of JAGSMT010000560.1, read as the reverse complement.
AACAAACATGTTTTCTGCGTGACGTTGATTGGATTAAAGGCCCAATTTCTGGAAAAGAAAAAGGAACATTACGATAGCAATCGGGTGCTATTACAAAGATATTTCCAACTGTAAAAGTAAGTAATGAGAATCGTTAGTCCTGATGTCCGTAATAAGAGTCCGCTTTGGTAATGGGATGGTGTGTTTTTATCAGAAAGACATTAATTCATCTAACTGTGATGCTACCAATTTATATACTGGTCCAGTAAAATGATGCGTCGGATGGCCATGTAAAAAGTCGGTTGACCCACCAACCCGTATTGGGTCAGCGTGATGGGATACGGTCCAAAAACCCCTTAATGGAGAAGGCGTGCATAAGAAATGAAAACGCTTTTTAATAAATATTTACTTTGTTAATATCAATTCCTAACCTAATTTTGCTACGCTATCACATTATGAGAGATGAACAGCATTATTTACAATGCCACCGATTTATTAGAACAACATATATTTTGCATGTAACCATCCACATGTATAAGTCTTAATGGATTTTGTATGCTAATGATGATGCCATTCTCAAATGCTTTATTATTCTACTGATACGTAACATTACACTATTTTATTATTACATCCACTCGTCTGCTGATATAAAATGTTTTAAATTATTTACGATATTTAGGAAATCGTTTTGTTATAATGCGTAAGTAAATAATATCTTTGTCAGTCATGTTAAAACTTTTTACGAGTTGAAAGCAATGTGCTGCCTAGAAAAAATAAAAGTTTCCAAGTATATTTCCGTTTTTTTACCTCAGACATTTGTACTTTACTACTTACTTACTATAAAATAAATATAATAAATTATCAAGCAAAAATTTCACTCGGGTTTTTAAACTTTTCTATGTAACTTTTCTATGTATCAAGCTTTTTTACATGGTAAATATACTTTGAGTGCTAAGGGCCCTTACTACTCTCTTTTCAATAAAATCACAAATAACCGTCTATAATCGTAAATAACCATATTCAAATAACAGTTTTATTTGTGTTTGATGACATTGTCATATTTTCGAATACGATTCGTATTCAGAATCGAATGCAGTAACTTTGAAGCCCGAAAGCTAAGGACTGTTCAACCGATATTTTTATTTGTATAAGACACAAAAATTTTAATCGTGAAAAGGATATAAGTGTCCCTGTAACTTTTTGTGCAACGCTAATTGGTTGTTGTTTCCAACTCAGTGTTGAATCAATTATCAAGCCGAGGTTCTTATCACTGTCACTTAGAGATATGATATGATGGAAGGCAATTTAAATTTATTTAAAGCACGGTTAATAAGTGTCTTTAAAGGTCACAAATACTCACATTATGTAAACAACGTAAACAGCATTAACGAAAAAAACGTTCTCTTCCCGTTCCCAATAAATGCTTTTTTTTTAGATGTAACATAACAAAATATCATAAAAAGGAAAGGTCCGTAACCTATTTGAAATGTTCTTGAATGCTCCATTACAAAAAGATAAAAATAACATGGATCGTAATCAGACTGCAACTCAAATATTTAATCACCAACAAATGATTGAAATACTTATTTTAGTGGTACTCTCTAATATTTGAAGCGGTATTTCTATATATTTATTTCTGACAGGCAGGAAAATTACGTTAAAAAGCTTTTAAGGTTTAAAAACATTCAAAGCTACTTAAAAATAAAGATGACAAAAATTATTGAAATTATCATGATTTTAATAAAACTTCTTGATGATTACTATACTGCAAATTTTGTATGAAATCTAAAGTCTTTAACGTGATTGAATTATATTAAATTTTTGGACCAGGTGGAATGCCGATATCCGTGCAGAAGCCGGTTTGACTCTCGCCATCACTCTATCTATTCAAAAAAACGAGTTAAATCAGTTCCGTAGCGTTAAGATTAAACCATACACACAGACGAACAAACAGCGAAAGCGTCTTGTTTTATACTAACTATAGAAGACGTAAAGGGAATATGAAAAACTGTAAAAACCTGTTTTTAAACCTTTTTTGTGCTTTTTATAAATTATTTAGAAACTAAAAAGTTATGAATTATTTTAAATAAATAAAATAATTATTTGGTAAAACTCTATAAACGCAAAATTAAAAGTGTTATCACTTAATTTCCTTATAACAAATTTCTAGATTATCTATGTTACATTTACAATATTTGGCAGCATAAATAAACTCATATTAAAAACATTTTGACCAGAAGTCATGGGTTCGAATCCCGCGGTGAAAACAACTTTGTGTTATCGTTGTTTTCTGATTAGTAAGAACAATTTTGGCCGCTTGTCTTAAAAGTAAGATGATCCACATGTTGTATGTGCAGGTGAAAATTTGATCTACGCACCAACCCGCATTAAACTAGCGTCCAAAAACCCCCTAATGAAGAAGGCGTACATTAGAGGAGGCCTATGTCCAATTTGTTTTGTATCATAAGGCTCGTTGTCACAAAAGTGATTTTTCTGTGATTTCGTAACATGCGAAAAGCTTATATTAATCAAAGTTATAATATACTTTGACGTTGATTAATTGGTTTTCCGTCAAGAAAATAACGATCACCTAGGTTACAGCAAACATTATAGTATGTTTATAAAAGTTCGTGACGCATAAAATTATACTGAATCATACTTTGCCGTTTATTTAAAACGCCATAATGTTTTTCCAATACTGTTCAATGTAATAATACTGTAGTGGCCAGCGCATAATAATCTTTGTAAAAATGGAAATATTTAACAGTTACTGCCTACCAAATAAAAGAAATCCTTCACTTAGGAAGACAAAAAAAAATGATATATTGTGTTTATCTATCTTACATTAATCCTGGCTATTGGTAAAAAGATGTTAATAAAAAAAATGGGTGCGTGTACTTATGTACGCGGGTGAGAAGTTATACTTCTTTGGCATCATTAAAAAATAGTTTTTAATTGCATGCAAATAATTAATTACAATACAATAAATAATACATACGGATAGTTAAGTTAACCTCAATTATATTGGAGCACTTGAAAAGTATATAAGCACAATTTTTTTCACTAATATTCACAAATAGTAAGTAATATCAATCAAAAATAATTAAGATAATTAAAGATGATAGATTTACAAGAACTTATCATAAATAATTCGATTAAGAATTTATGGATTCACAGACGTACTTTGATATATCCTATAACTGGTAGTTCAGCGCCATCTGTTGCTTACAAATGTAGAATTCCTAAGAGATGTTGAGCTTACTTGCACAGGGTACTATAAATCAGAAGCTTTGATTATGTGTGACTAGATGGCGCTTATCTTAAACGTATTACATAGATAAATCACAATGTTGATATATTAAATGAATAAAAATATTACCATTATATCAAGTTGAATAAACATCATTACAAATATTAATATATTTATATAATAATATATTTAATATATACATTTAATATAAATTTAAATAATATAAAATATATTATTAATAATATTATATATATACCAAAACGAACCTTAATCCTAACTCATAGAACACATTATGCAACAACTATCGCAAATAAAAACGACAACTCCATAATCACTACACAAAATCAACCTTATCACTATGTAATATGGACCTTATTACATTTTCACGTTTTCATTATAAACTATTAATTTTGTGTGACAAATCGTAAAAGTTCACTCTTATAATTTTTTCATAACGCGCCTAAAGACTTAATGTGCATACGTTCTTTACATACATTATTCTTTTATACATTATTTTGTTACCTCTAAAAAATACGTAATGTTTGAATTTTTGTTCGTATTTGTATAGAAATTCTGAGGTAATTTTACTGCTAGGGTATTTGCTGTTACGTATGGCAATAAAAAAATTACTTTGAAAGAAAAAGCTCGCGTATCGAATCTAATACAACCACGCTACGCGGTCTTTTTTTCGTGACTTTGTTGCAAATTCACTACAAAGTATTTTGTTTAAAATAGGGAAAAATTACAATGAGGCTGTGGCAATAAAGTATGTATATCAATTATAAACTTATGGTATAAAATAATGTGAAAAATAGTACTGCAAAATGACATATGAATATTTTAAATCTGATTAATTTTTAATTACAAACATAAAAACGAAGCTGCGTCATAAATAGAAATAAAATTCTCTTTTATAATTGATGTGATAAATTTGAATAGCATATTTGTATTAAAGCATAGAAATCGATTTTAATTACTCAACCTTTTATCACCAATATAATACTTAAAAATAATGTATATAAAAAATTTTCGATCAAAATTTCGGGTACTCCTTTTTTAAAAGCAATATGTGTAATTAATCTTTTTATGTTTTTTATTCCCACATAGTATTGAATGAGATCACTCTCTTAATTAAAAATGTTTGAAAAAATTTCTCCGTATAACAAGTTATTTCGGCTTGGCTTAAACTACTTTGGTGATTAATTATCTTAAAAAAATAAACGTGAATATATAATACAATACAACATACTCTTGTGACATATTAATTATTTGTCAATGTAAAACTTAGGTTCACTAGTACAAAAATTGATAAAAGCCCTAAAGATAAAAATGCTTCAAGAAGCTGCCAAGTAAGCTGCCTATAATCATAAAATATCAAAAAATACTTATTTTGAATTGTCACGGCTAAAGGTCAAACAATAAATTCAGTCGCACTAAGTGAGATGAAAGTGATAAATAATTTCGCTTCTTTCACTCATTCTTTTATTCATGTAAGCTGTTATAAAAGTTTATCGATTTATGTCACCTAAATTTTTATTTTACTCGTATTTAAGCATTATACGTTCCTATTCCACTAATACATATCTGACAAACACCTACTAACAACGACATACACATGTATAATGCCGCTAGGTAGCTATATTTATTTCGAATCTAATGAGTAAGCTATAGGACCAAGTTTTACTGCAATTTACTTACTGACTTTTAAGTTAAAACGGCCATTTATATGTGTGTGGTTAATATTCTTTTAACATGAAATATGAAATCCACTTACGGTAATTTGTTGGCCATTGCTTAGTAATAAAGCGAATTGCCGTTTAATGCTGCTTGTAAATCGAGTTTAAGTTGGTATTTTAAATAAACAAACCTTTATTAATAAAATGAGAAACTCGTTATTTTATTACGTTACACTTTATACGTCAAGATTACCAATATAGATCATGCCTCTGATATTGAAGTATTTTTCTCTGGGCCTTTTTTATAACAGAATTTTATTATTTGTATATCAAAACAATTTTTGCTAGGTCAAACAGTAAATCAATAAAAATATTAACAGAAGTCTAGATAGTTTTTTAGGACATTGTTGGAAAGTTATATATAGGAGACGTTTTTACGCCTTTCGTAATTTAATTTATGTCCCAGATGACATCGCACCAAACCCCCTTCTAAAATTGTTGCTAATCTTCTCGTACTGTTTTAGTAACAGTTAATAATGCTTTATTGTATACATGTGTGAGCATATTTCGACATGCCTCCTATACATTTACACTCATATACTCATTTATTTTAGGTATATTAATTACAGAAAACACAAGGATACCTGGCATATTATTTTTTTCAGTCGTCATCTGTAAACTATAAAAGATCAACGTTTACTATATAAAGATTATCATAACTTACCTATTTTCTCATTTTATCTAAGTTTGCTTGTATAGAGCATAGCTCAGGTACATGGCAATATAATAGTTAGCTGTCTTCGTAGTCTAGTGGTCCCACTAAATTCGAACCGGAGGTTGTTGGTTCGAATTGGAACCGAAGGTGGTTGGTTTGAGTTCAACGGAGACTCAACTTTTCATTGTTACTTCTTTGTCGCTTAGGGCAATGCAGACTAATAATTGATTGTCTATAAAGTAAGATGATCTATGCGTAGAATGGGCATGTGAAAAGTCGGTCCTGCGCCTGATTACATTTCAAAAGTGTCGGTTATCCGTCCTATCCAACATATATGAGGCTGAAGAAATAGGAAGTGCACACGGTTTGCACGTTCACTTGTGCACTGCAAAATCTCCTGCGCAGTTGCTTGTTCTCTAATATTGATCGGAGAAGTAAATTGTTATTTTATTACTATATCAGATACTGTTTACTAGGCTTCCATAAAAGTTATGCAGTTATACTGAATGGGTGATTACAAGTCAAAACAATGCTAAGCAGACTTAAATATATTCGTATTATAATTTTGCACAATCAAACTTAATAATGTCCTGAATTAAAGTGAGGAATGTTCGTCGTTATGAAAAATTTCTGCTATTACCCATTTTTGACTTACATAGATATTATAATTTTGCATATTGTGATTAATGTACCTACTAATTAGAGAGTTCATTATTACCAGTACGAGCGAAAACTTAAACATTTCAAGTCATAATTAATGACACTTGGCATCTATTGTAATTAGTAACTCTCGCTTTTGTTATTAGTCAACACACAGGTGCTTTAATAAATTATTATCATATGTTCCTGAACCTGGCCAGCCTATAGCGTAAGGCCGATCGTGAAGGTCGTTTTTCTAAGCAAGCTAGAGAAGCCTGCTATGGGTGCTTCTAGGAGGATGCAGATGGAGATGAAGGTGGCAAGTGTGCAGCTATCCCTGTCCTCTGCAGCCAAGAAGGAGTCGTGGGGGAAGAGGAGTGTCAGTATTCCGTAAGGTGCTCTCCCTTACGTCCTTGACTCGGTGGAGTCGTGCCGCAGATGCGGTGTGAAGGGGCCGTGCAAGGGGACATTCGAAATAGAGTCAACGAACTCTCTTACTCCTGCGACCGAAACGGTGCGTGGGCATTTCCCCAATTAAAAATGATTCAAAGGCAATCTTATATTAAAATCTAAATTCCTATTATGTTTGCTATATAAGAGTTTAGATGGCCATAAAATATAAATTTCGGTCGTTCTTTTCATAGAGATTTGTAAGTAATTTTATATACTATAAATTGTATCATTACGGCCGTAGTGTCATAAAAATATTTATGTTTTAATAATATCTATGAAATAGACGTGAAGGCTGTTTGTTTAGTAGAAATTCAACTTAATTAGGTTTGAAAAGACTCATCAAATACTGTTTGTTTAGATGTCATTTATCAGAAAAAATATTTTACATAAAAATTTAATATCTAACGCTTTAGACACTACAGAATTTACTTAACAAAATGAATTAACTAATATTTATACTAAAATGTAACGCATAACCAGTTTAAATAATTAACATAAAAATAATATGGGTTTGAATAATATTTACAAAACCATTAGTGCCTTAAGACAAAATTTGTTTAGCATGATCACTGTTTGAAGAGGACAAAACAATTTAAAAACGGCTAACTCAGAACATGAAAGTTTAAACAAACTGAAAAAGATTGCTTTCATGTTTCAAGAATCTTACATCTCATGAGAAATATGGAGCATAAATTTCTGTGTTTTATCCTTTACATAATATGCATCGATTTATAACATTCACTTGGCGGGAAGTATCATATATTAGCATCCTCATCACAATAGGATTTACGCGGTAAGTATGCCAGTCGCGATAATTTATATCATTTACGCTCATTTTTGTCATATTTAAAAAAAATCTGAATTTGAAATATTTGTATTTGTGTATGTTATGGAGTACGTGAACTTGTAAGACGACGAAAGGGTACCTAAAAATATCTATAGAAACAACTATTGCTTGTTGAGTTTTATTATGTTATTACTATTATTATGCTATGTGTACTCGTATATAGTATATAACGTGTTTAAAGTGTTAAACAACGACGAAAATACCACAGATATCGCATTCGTCCAATTCTACAACTGTCACTATTTTTATCGACCAAGACCATTTTAAACATTTACTGAATTATTTAACATATGTGAATAATTTTACATAACGGTTGATCAACACAAGTTTTTTGTACGATCGGAATACAATAAAGTGTCATAACATTCTATGAAAATACATTTTATGACAGTACAATTAATCATTCTTTATTGATATAAGAAAAAAAATGACAATTATAAAAAATAACCTTTACATATGAGGCCACAATCGCTTTACTGATAATAGTCCTTTCTTACTAAATTGGGAATCGTGAATACCAATTTTGTTGGGAAACATTTATGTATGATTTTTTCTGCTTTGTTTTGTTAATTTGCACCGCTCGCGAGTGCCCTTAAATGATTTACACCTTATCCATGCCTTGCCAATCTCTTTCGGCATTGAAAGTCGCTACTACTCTTAATTCTTGTTTTCATTCTCCCCCAACTCGTACTTCCATTGTGATGTGATTTCGACCATTGTGACGTCAGCATCAAAAATTACGTTCTCTTTAAAATCGCCTTCTTCATTTTATAACCACTTTTACGGAGTGAACCTTGTGTGTGAAATGCTTTCCGAAATTACCAGCGCTGGGAATTACATTGAGTTAAAAGTAAGGGTTCGCGAATATCATATGTAGTAAATTTAATATATAAGTAAAACCTCAGTAATTGTGCAAGCATCCGTGTTTTGTTGGTAATCATTTTAACCGATTCCAAGGTTCAATCTCAAGGGAAGAAAAAAATGCTGAACTAACGATATAAAAAAATATTAAAATGACGAGAAAATTAATAAATAATGTTCCAGGGTGTTTATAATTGTTGAACCATAGCAAAAATTATTGCCCTCTTGACAGTTTTCTTTTATTTTATGAAACTATGAAACAAGCAGTAACTTTATCTAATGGTAAATGGTACGCCCTGCCCATAAGAAATAAATTTGACTCTTTTGTAATAAAATTTCGTGCCTCTTTGGCGCAGAACAAGAATTCACTACAGATTTTCACATCTTCCCTAGTGGATTCTTTGTAAATGAAGCGATACTTTAAATACAGTGTTAATATTAAAGGCTCGAGACGTTCAGCTTGATTATAAAAGAAAATAAAATTTTAAGATACTTGGTATTCATTTTTCAAAAGAAAGTGAATTCGTAACTGTCATCATCATCAGCCTGTGATAGTCCACTGCTCGACATAGGCCTCCCCTAATACATCTCCATCCATTAGGGGATTTTGAACCGTATCCCACCACGCTGGTCCAATGCGGGTTGGTGGGTGGACCAACTTTTACATTCCCATCCGACGCATGGATCATCTTACTTTTCAGACAATTGGGTGATCGGCCCAAATTGCTGTAAGAAACTAGGAAACAACAATGAAAATTTGTTGAGTCCCCGCAGGATTCGAACCCACGACCTCCAGTTTCAAAGGCACACGCCTATACCACTAGGCTACGGAGGCAGTTCGTAACTGGAAACCTTGCAAATTATTTTGATTAAAGTATAGGCGCTTACATGTGTAGTTCCTTTTAAACACACTTACACGTTTTTAACGACTACCAACATACCGTTACAAACTAACTTTGCTTATTGTCCTCGACTTACCGATGACTTATCTTGGACGATAAAATCCTACTATCCAAAGTCCTATAGCATTCTTCTATAACTAAAACATTGTTATTTTTAAGCTTTAACGCAAAAATATTACGATTTCTACTGTAACAAGACCAGTGTTATGAAATGGAATTAAATTAATATATACAGATGCACCTGAAAAACTCTAGGTCATTGGCGTGAATCTGTACGGAAGACAACTTTCGAATAACGTTGAAGTAAAGCCAATCAAATAAATAGCTACATGAATATGCTGGTGTATAAATCACTTTTTTGACATAAGCCGATATTCCTGCAGCATTTATTAAGCAGATTTTCGATACCAAATATTGAAGAACTAACAAAGAAAAATATAAACAACAAAAAGGAATTAAAGTAATGACGTATATATAAAGTCACTTTAACATATTCAGTATGTATATAACAGGCAATGAAGGGGACAGTATAAAATAAGAAACTGAGAAATACCTTTCGTAAAAGGTAAAAATTACGTTTTGTAACACGAACCGTTTATCACGATTTCATAATATCGTACTTGTACTCGTAGCTTGGCGCAGTTTTGAGTGACTACGACTGTTGTGCGAGATGGGTGTGGGTTCGATTCCCACCACGGAAAAAATAATGTCTGATGAATATAATGATTTCTCGTGTCTGAGTGTACGTAACAATAATATATATATTTATTTCCAAATGAGAAGTAAGTTAATGTATTTGTCAGACATCTTGATTTTCTTATTTCCATAGTAAAAGCTTTTACTTAGTTTTGGGCTAGATGGCTGTGTTGTTGTCCTGCAATATTCATATTTATGTAAATTTGTGTGTTCTTGTTTAAATGTCAAAAACACACTTTAGGAAGGTACTTTTACGTTATATGGTCATTAGAGGTCATTCTCACCATATAAATATATACATATATACATGTATGCCATTGACGACTTTATCGTCTACCAATTTAACATAAACTATAAATCAAGTTGAATACATTTATAAGCAGTTTAACGAAAGCAAACAATATTTCAGTAATTAAATACTTTTTGACTGAGTTAACTAGGGTTTACAAGGAAAGTTCAGAGCAAGGGCACTATCAATTCTGAACCATTTTGTGAATTCAATTCCATTAAGCTTCACTTGCAGCTTTTAATAGCTCCCAATACCGTTATATCGATGCCATTTTATATAAAGTGACATGTGATCCTACGTGAAAATAAAAATAATTTAATTAAAAAATATAATGAAATTTTAACTCAAACTTCGTTTGTAATGAAATTAAAAAATAAAATAAGTACAGAAATGTTTCTAAATCATATAATGTACGTAAAATTGACATGTGTGTAATTATGTATACATTAAAAAAATATTAGTTTTATAATATTTTATTTGTCGATGATAGTTATTAAAAAATATTAATATGTTGACTTCATGTGCGTCATGTCAATAAACAAATTGTGAAGCAATCCTTATGAATATTTTAAAAAATTATTAATTTATAGTGAAAAAAAATATATGGCATCAATATATTTAATGCTTGTTTAATAATATTATTAGTATAAAAACCTATTATTAAAGCTGGTAGAATCTCTTACTGGGGAACATTTACTGAAAAGGCTGTTTCTCCCACAAAACAAGTGAGTTTCCGGTGTGAACATAACACCCGATGTGGCAAACAGCTCTTTTAGTCTCTATAAGAGGGACATATAACTTACTATCAACTATTTGCTCGTATGTTTTATGTTTTCGTATGTTTTATGAAGAAAAGACAATAATTTTATGTTGCTTTTCGTGTAGGGAAATATACATCTTGGCCTTATATTTTCTTCTACTGTAATTGGAAACTTAATAGTAACAAAGATCGTATAGAATCTTAATTTGTGTAATTTAATTTTTACAGTCAAATGCTCTATGATTAAAATGTGCCGTTTATCATAAACCCTTTTTTATTTTATTGTTTTCCGCAATTTCTTTAACAATCTCTTAACAGATTAACCATTTCTTCTTTCATTATGAACTTCCCTATAAATAAAACAAAGTAATAAAGTATGCTCAACGCCGATTAATCAGTGATTTTCTAGATAATTTATGGAAGTTATCTGTAGGCTCCTTTAACCTGTAATGATTGATGATTATTTCAATCAATTGTAAATCATGACAGATTATGTATGAAATTTTAACAGACGACAATGTTTAAAAAGTAAATCCGTAAATTTACGGTTGTATATTTTATCTATATAAAATGGACAATGTAGTAATTGTATTGAATTATTTACACTACATATATTGAATTAGCTTTGTAAATATTTACATTTATGGCTTATTTATTTTTATGTAAGTGCTTATAGTAAATTTGTAACAATTGTTGAAATAGATTCGTTGGAGTCCACTCGTTGTCAACGCGTGGTCCACTGATGGACGACGCGTCTTTAACAAGTGCACCACGGGTGATTAATGAATAAACAGCAAAAATAAGTACTAGTGTTGTACGTAATGTAAAATTTCAGAAACCGGGTACTGGCTTTATAAAAAAAAAAGTTTGATACTTACGCATTGGCTGTGCGTTGGCAAAGTGTGGTTAATGCGTGAACACCGATTGGTTAACTTACCTTCCGCGCGTGGATGTCTTACGAACGGCACCGATTCCGCCCGCGCGTAAGGCGCAACGTAAACGCGGGGATGGCGGGTGATTCTTATAATCCCTAAACTTTATTTATGACACAAATACAAAAACAAGCAAGTGTTTTTCGCCTCCAAATTTTTTAATATTGACATGTTTTAAGATAAAAATCTTCTTTTTTATACTTTAATATGTGTATAGTCTATATTAGCTTTTCATTTAAAAGAATGCTGCAGATTATTCTTTAGATTTTTAAGATTACTGTAGATTACAATTGTTGTGATACATTGTTTTTGTCTTTTCCCTAAGATTCAGCAAACATTTTTAATAGCTAACAAAAATTTTACTGTGTTTAACAATAAGTTTCCAGCATAAAATATCGCTTATATCTGTCAAAATTTATTAAGTGATATTGATTTCAAAACCAACTATATCAATCAACAATACAATATGTTTACACATTTACACCTTGAAAGCCCACTTTTTACATCAAAAGTTTTATTCATCTTAAGGAAAGGAATAGAAGCCTCCGTAGCCTAGTGGTAAGGGCGTGTGCTTTAGAAGCAGGAGGTCATGGGTCGAATCCTGCGGGGGCTTAACAAATTTTCATGGTTGTTTCATTGGGTCATCGCCCAATTGTCTGAAAGGTAAGATGATTCATGCGTCGGATGGTCATGTAAAAAGTCGATCCATTTACCAAGCCGCATTGTACCAGCGTGGTGTAATACGATCCAAAAACCCCCTAATTCATTAGGGGAGGCCTATATCCAGCAATGGCTTATTACAAGCTGATGCAGATGATGAAAGGAAAATCTAATTGTAAATAAAGCTTGTATATTTACGGAATACGAGTCCTAGACTTGCATATTGAGTAGAACAATATACATTGTCTATGCATTGGACGCCCAGTAAGATTCAGTAGCTAACAAAATTTTTCTGTAATGAAATATACATTACAAATCTGCCAAAACCCGTAAAATATCGAAATATGTCTCTCCTTTCCACCCTTATTACTATAACGGAAATAATATATGATATAAATTACAACATGCCTTAAGCCCCCTAAAAGCACGGAACATAAGTCGTTATATCATTCTTTATTACTTGGCGTTATATTTCTTGTAACGGTTATAAAATAAAGTTTTATGCACACAAAATAAAGATTATTGTTCATTGAGAGCAGATTTTTCCGGTCACAGTTTTCTATAAATATTAAAGGATTAGATAAATATAATAATACAGTGACAAAATTTACCTTCTGAATATTTAAATAACTTTTGTGTTCATAAAACAGGTGTGCTGTATTTAAATCTTCTTAATTAAAATCTAAAATCTTGCTATTACCAAGGTATTAATAGTTAAAAATAATTTATTTAATAATTTTAAAATAAAAAAAAACGAAAGAACACCTTAAACCATTTTTGCCTCTACGCCAACTTTTTTGCCTCTTACGTTTCAAAACTGAATAAGGGCACTAAATAGTCTATACTTTAGGTAAGTGTTTCGATTTTTATTAATATTTTACACATAGTAATGAGAGAATATTAATGGACGACGTAAGAATCCAGTTGCCAAAGTTAAATTACAAACAAACTACACAAAAACAATAAAACAAACTTTTGGGACTATAACACATTTTTTATTCTGTTTGAAAATAAAACTCTATAAGTACATCGAACGTACAAAGTTTACAAACAAATTGCACAAAGATAAGTTTTTCTAATGCAATGAAGACATTTTTAAGTTAAAAAAAACTCGCATCGAGGATCACACATTTTAAAATGTATTTAAAATGTGTGAAATAAATTTCAGTGCTGATATTGGATTGAAGGTTGAATCAAAGTGATCTACAAGCTTCATTCACAATGGTTGTAACTTACAGAGCGTTGATCTCAAGTAAAATGCAAATGCTCTTATATTATAAATAAGCTTTGAACTAACACTTGCAATCATTAAATTCAATCTACTGCTGATATCATTTACGTGAAACACAATTCTTTCTTGCTTTATATAAGAGTTTTAATAAGATGAAAATTTAACAACTGTTTATTTGAAACCATATGCTATTCAAATACAAAGTGGTCTGCAAGAATTAAGAAAAACGATTTAACTTTATCTGCTCTTTGTATTCAATGTTTTAAAACAGTTATTTAGTTCCGGCTTAATTCTAATAATAAATTCCGTAAAAGTAGTCTGTTGTTAATTCTGTTGCGTGCTACGTCAAACGCAACTAATTAATCATTGTCACGTATAAGGAACGTTTTAGATCCAATGTGTGCCTATAGATTAACAGTCATTTGTACATAAAAATATCATAAGATGTAAACATTAGCTGCGCTTTTATAACCATTGGGTCCAATCCCTTACATATTGAACAACTATGTGTTTTTTAAGCTATTGTAAAGCTTTCAAACAATATTTACAAAGAGAAATTCCGTAGGGAAAAATAACTCCACTTTGGAAAAACTAGTATCTTTATTTAAATACGATAACACCCCAACTGTCAATGAATGATTGTATTAAATGCGACATTTTATATCCATAAATATAAAACTAACGATTCGTATTAAATGTTATAATAAATTATGTACTGTAGCTATTTTAAAGAGCACGATAAATACGAACCTTTCTAAAATTATTAGTATAAAAGGTATCAGCATAAGCTGTTAAAAATTCTATCTACTGCATAGAATTTTTTTTATGTCCCCGAGTGCCACATGCAGTGGAGGTAGATCTATCTTTTAGTAGTGAATGTCTTTAACTCCTTCTATATTAAAAAAATCTAAACCGGGCTCTTTGGTTATCATAACATACTTGTTTAGTTCTATATAAACATAGGGCGTATATGAATATGAGGTGTTACGTGCATATTATTTTATAAATATAGTATTTTTTTTTTCGAAATATAAATCAAAAAATGAGAAATGGTATAATTATTGTATTATACAATTTACCATATATTTTATTACTAAACTGCATATTCTTTCATACAGAAAAGTAACTACCTAACAAAAATAATTTTATATCAAATATCTTAATGTATTCTTATTGATTTTTTTAATTCCTTTTGAAAAATAGTAACGTTATAATATCAAGTGTAATTGTTTTAAAACAGTAATATTGCCACTATGATAATAATCATTCCTACATTTTCTTTTGCTAATTATCCCCTTCACTTCATCGTGGAACTGCTCTGTAATTATATCAAGCCGATAATTATTATACTTTTGTGGCCATTACTTCAATACATAGCACTGGTTCACTACTGCCTTTATGAAAAGGAATTAACATAATAATGAAGATATGTACTATTTAAAATGTAATTAACTTAGTCATTACCTCCATTATCATTTGAATTCCAGTTCGTTAAATATTAATTAATTGACAATAAATATTCTGTATCGAGAGTGTATTTTTTTATTTTCTTTTGGTCGTGTTATTTTATGTCAGGATCTGAGGCAATTTGTATTTAAACAAATCTAAATATCCAATAGGTGTTATTTTATTTTAAACGTTTCGTTATATAATAAAAAGCAAAATAAAGTAGACATATTCTTTAACCATAAAGTATTCTTTATTTTATGGATACTTTGTACAGCTTGCGTACGATATGAGCATAGTGAATAAATAAAATATGTATTTATTAATTTCAAGTTTTAATTAGAAATAGTTAGCCAAGCGTCAAAATGTATCATTCAGGTAAAAAGTATTAACCAAAAAATAAATTTTGTTCTTTAGTTTCTATTATCACTTTAGTTAGTTATGTATTTAATAATGTTATATGTTGAGCCTTTGAACAATCTTCACAAATAATAGTAAGTAACCTAAAAATAAATTAGTGTTTTTACAACTTTCTTTTTATAAATAGTTAAATCAGTTCAACTGACATGATACAAATAAACAAAATTTTAATTATAAAATATAACAAAACCACATTCAAGTTCATCGCTATAAAGTGGGAATCCTTATACCTAAAATAAAATAAATACATTTAAAAAAATATATCTTATATAATATAATGAAATGAATAACTTAACCTCAAGTTTTATAACGTAAATATGTCTAAAAATTTTAATAAGGAAATATATTTTCTGTATAATTATCTTATTTCTAGGGAAAAGGAACAAATAAAAGAATTTGACCAACCCAATTTGAAATATTATATTTTCTCTTAGCTTTTGTAAATTTATAAGTGATATGGTTCTAGAAATCACGAAAAATACTTTCATCATATTCTAACTTTACCGAATACTGTCATATCAGGAAACTAAACCAAGGGCGAAAAATTAATAAAAATATTTGTATAAGTCATAATTGTGTGAACTAGCGTGTGAAAACTTTCTTATTTTCTATAAAAACTTGAGATATCATATACTAAACGCTTTTTATATCACCGTCAAAAACCATTTAAGTAATTTTATCAAATCTGAAATTGTTTTGGCATACGGAGTATTATCCAAATTCAGCTATATACGACCTAATCCCTATAGGTTTTGTGTGCCGTACTATAAAGGGGATACTTTAACACTAGGGCACAAAACATTTAAATAATATATAAAAGGAGCAAATGAAACAGTAAACCAACAGTTTGGCCAAATTAAATTTTAAGTTATTATAGTTTCAGAATGAAAGAAATAGAGCAAATTTTCATGTTAATACTTTGCAAAGGGATATTTTTCAGCTTATTTTAGTTACGAAATATCGTGTTAATTATATCAGAATAAATATGATTTACTGTTTTTTACTACTTTACAATGCGATTGAAAAGTATGTATAAAATGGTTAAATGTTGCTAGTAAACTAGTAATAAACTAGTAAACGTTTTTGTTAAGAGAGTCAAGTGTTGTTTAACATGGTCTACTGAATGTAAAAGCACTTTCTATCAAAATATTACTTTTCCTCTTTGAAAACTATTACTTATTCGAGTAATTCAATTGACTATTTTTGTAGAGCTAAAAATATTTTCTAGAACATAATTTATTAAAAATCCATAAATAGCCCAAAAATTTATTAAAGATTTTAAAAGTAGTAAATCTTCAACTTTCAATCAACTGATGCCATAGCGGTGTCTTTGAGAAAGCTAAGGGGATTGTAAAAAGATCATTCTCCAATATAATTGCGTCTCTTTGAAATTAAATAAAAGAAGTCATAAAAGGGGTACCTTTATTAATTTTATTTAAAATAATCTATCGCAATAAATTGACAATAAAATTAAAATAAATGACTGCGTTGATATTGCAATAAATAAAAAAACCCTATATCGTTTAAACAAGTTTTTTTGGACTGAAATGTATTGTAAATATTTAAAATATTTTTTTGAAATAACAGAGATGAATATATTATATTTTACGTAAGTGAAACATTTTATATTTAAGGTTGTTAATTTAATGTTAGAGCTTGTATCTCGATTGACAGATTTTTTATTGTGATGGGTATGTTAAAATTAACGTCTTACATCTGCACATGAGGTACAAAGTACCACAAATAAAATCAATACACAAATAAAAGTTGTATTATTAAAGAAAGATCTAGTGGAAAACGTTATTTAAGGCAAGCGCAATTTGCCTTTTCCTTTTTTCCTAACCAATAAACTCGCAGTGTCCTTATTTTGTTCGATAGTTATTTTTTGTAGCCTATTGCACTGAATTCAAGTGTACTTTCACCAATGCGGGTTAGAATCTGCAAACGCGACATTTTAATTTGTGTTATTATGAGTTTTGCATTTAATTTGCATAAAATTTAGTTTTCCTTGATTCAAAGATATTTATAAGACTCATCCTCTCTACGTGACACTTCAGCTAGAGAAGGTTGGATATTAGCATAATAAAGACTTAATAAGATTTCACCCCGGGTTAATATGAAAATGTAGAGTTCTTGCCTCCGTAGCCTAGTGGTATGTGCGTGCGCGGAGGTCGAGGTTCAATTCTGCCGAGACTCAACAAATTTTCATTTTGTTTCCCTAGTTAGTTAGGGCAATTTGGGCCGATCACCCAAATGTCTGAAAAGTAAGATGATCCATGCGCCGGATGGGCATGTAAAAGTTGGTCCACCCACCAACCCGCATTGGACCAGCGTGGTGGGATACGGTCCAAAAACCCCCTAATGGATAGGGATAATTAGAGGAGGCCTTTGTCCAGCAGTGGACTATCATAGACTGATGATGATGATGATGATAAGAGTACTTTCATAGTGAACTTGTAGAAATGCATCACTTCTTATTAAATTCATGAACTTAACTTATGATCATTAAAGATTTTCTTTGGTTAAGCTAAGTATTTTTTTATCTCGTGAAATATTTTATGACAAAATGCAAATAAAATCTTATTTCAAACTATTTATGCATTTTTACTCAAGCGTTAATCATCTTACGATATTTGTAATATTATTACATCAGACCGCAACGTTTTGACTCAATTTGTGTCACTTTTTTTATTAATTGTTTAATTGAAAGTTTCATAAACAAAAGCCATTAATTTATTTTATAAAGTAACTTAAAACAATGTCTTCGAACAGAGCTTTAATGATTCAAGCACCAAGGGCTGAGACAGAGTTCCTTTCGCATTATATTATAATATTAGTAGGGATTAAGATATTTTAAATTTTAAATAGAGTGAGAGATAGTAGGTCGTGGGTTATGAGTCTACTCTTCTTATGCCAATACTCTTCCAATATCCATTCATCGCCGTAATTGACTGAAGTAGGTCTAAAGATAAAGTCTACCCCCAGAAATCGCTATGTTTTCTCTATATATAAACTTTACGAGCCGCCTCATAGCGAACATGATTAATAGATTTCACTAAAGTAGAATTGTATAGTAAGACAAATAACCCCGCAGTAAAATACTCCGAGGTTTTTTTGTCTTCTAACAATGTTTATCAAAATAATTACACTAGATCTTGGTCAAGTAGCAAGTAAAGTACCAATACAAATATACATATTACCTATATACCAATATATATATAACAAAATATCAAAGAATCTGGTCAAAGTTTAATTAAAGATGTGAAACGATCGTTAAATTAAAGACAATTAAATAAAAGAGATTGCGATAAAATATTCTTTTATGTATTTAAGTCCAGCAGTGGACTATCACAGGCTGATGATGAATGAAAATGAATGAACGAAATGCTTCAAGGTAGCAGTAAAGTAATTATAGAAATTATGGTGGTAGTGGTGTTATTTTCTTAATTTTTTATACTTCGTAAATACATGTCCACTTTCAAAAATATTTATAAACAATAGCATGCATATTATTAAACAACTATTTACAAAAGCACAGAAAGGCTTTAGAAAAGACAAAACTCATCCATTTCATAAATCGTATTATGAGTAATTTAGATATGAAAAAATCTATGTATACAATATTTTGTAATATGATTTGATCGGTTAGATCATAATATCTAAACTTTGATGATTACATTTATGCACATACATGCGACAGACACAATTAAATTACATATACATTGAATATAATTTAAGCTGGCAGGTACATTTAATTAATCTAGTGTGTAAAGAAGTCAACAGCTCCGCTTATATGTGTTCAAAACTATTATTATTGCACTTGGCAATCGGCTCAAGTGCAATAATAACAGCTTATTACGGTATAACGGGTTCAAAAGTGCGATATAAAATAATTTATTGGGGATTTACTGTACATAAACAGTTACTTTTTAGAGCACAAAAAGTATATAAAAGGCATGTCTCGATTAAAAGTTAGAGACAGTGCAGTAATTATTTTAGTGAACGTATAACGTTTGACTCTAAATTCTAAAAGGGTCCGAAATTCAATGGCTTTTAGGAAACTTTGCTCCATAGTATACCAGTAGCTAATGGAATGTCTCGTCGCTACTTACATTTTACAGAAAAAAATCGAACGCCTGTGACGTTCGCGTTTCGGCTCGTTTATGACGTTGGAAAAGAGTAGTTCGAAACTGTTATGCTACATTTATTATTTAAAAAATTATAAATGTTGCATTGTCTATACTGTTCTATTTTGGTTTTTGCTTTATAATCGAAATAACAAAAGGAAATAATAGCTGTTTGCGTGGATTTCTATGTCGCCTAGCACAGCCGTAAATTGGTTACCCAATAATCTTCCTTCCCTTTCGTACTATACCGCTCCATTTGCGTGCCCTCCTTTTTTCTTTTTAATTTTTCCTCATCTCGCAAAGAAATAGCAATGCTTAAAAGTTTGGTTTCGAGTAGTCGTATTGTACAATTAATTTCCTTTATTTAATTCAAAATTACAGATATAAATTTACATGGCAACACTTCAATATGTCGGAATGGCACGCATGGAAAAAATGGTTTTAAATTACCATTAGTCTTTATGATATTCCTAAAAACAAAACCAAAACAAAACAATAATTTGTTGTTAATTTGCGTTACACACACGTTCGTCAACACAATGCCTACGCATCTTGCCTTGCATACTAGCTAGCGAGTAATATATCCAGTTATATATATAATTTGAAAATATATTCGTTATACATTACATACGCCTTTTGCGGTATAAAATAACTGGTTTTACCTACATTCTCGACATTTAATCATAGAAATAAACAATATATATAATAACTTCTTTGATAATCTGATATTAGTAAGTATGTAATTGGTAATTTTAATAAAAATCTATCAAGTAGTGTATAGCTGAAGGGTAAGGATATACAAACTTTCGACATTTATAATATTACAAGATTATTTCACACACAGAATATTTTTGTACAGTACTTTTGTTCGAGTGTCTCATATCACTAAATATTCAGCGTGTAACTTGCAGAATACTAACACTAAAAAGTCTGTTTGTATAGTTAATGAATAGTATTTCATTTAAAAGAGATGGCTTTTGAGGTTGCAAACAATATAAGCTGTAGTTGAAACTAGGCTACATTTACTCATTACATTTTTCTTAAAGGGCAAATTAGAACAATTTGAGAAAATAGTTACTTGAAAATGTGTCATTCAATAAATCAGCCGTATATCCTTAAGTAAGTTATCGACCAAATTTATTGAGTTACCTGTTTAAAATTGCGGTTAAGCTACTCAGACCTGGTAAGTTTTGTTAAAATTGAATTGTGTTAAAAGGTGCAAAAGACCGGCGTCTGGTGGACTTACTAAATCAATTATGTCTATACGAATGCAGATGTCGTAACGAATTTGTTAAGAGAATATTTATTTTGTTATTCTAGTTTTGACTTTATCGACACAGTTAAAATAATTTATTTATATAAGTACCTATTAGCCGTAAAATTATAAAAGAGTGAAATGTCAAAGATTTTTTAAATAAATAAAATGATATTTTTATCGCAATCTCTTTCATTTAATACGTTAAAATAAATGTGTTTAATTTAACGATCGTTTCACATTTATATTAAAACTTTGACAGATTCTTTGATATTTTTATTGGTATATATATATATTGGTATATGGGTAATATGTATATTTGTTTTGTATTTTACTTCATTGACCAAGATCTAATGTACAAAAATTAGATATAATGTAAATACATGTAATGTATTATTTTGATAAAACATTGTTAGAAGAAAAAAAACACGGAGTATTTTACTGCGCGTTATTGTTGTTTTACTATACAATTTACTTAGTGAAAACTATTAATCATGTTTCATGCTAGCTATGGGCGGCTCGTAAGTCTTATTTATAGAGAGAACATACACCGATTTCTGGGGCATAGACTTTATCTTTAGACCTACTTCAGTCAACTACGGCGATAAATGGATATTGGAAGAGTATTGGCATAAGAAGAGTAGACTTCATAACCTACGACCTACTATCTCTCACTCTATTTAAAATTTAAAGTATCTTATCCCTTATCTACTAATATTATATAATGCGAAAGTAACTCTGTCTGTTTATCTTTCTGTGTTTCTGCTTGTCTGCCTGTCTTTACTGTCTAAACTAACGATTTTGATGAAATTTAGGTCAAACTTAAAAAAGACTCGAGAAAGTACATAGGCTCTTATTTTTGTGATAAAAGTGGTTGAAGGAGGTGAATAGGGATTGAAAGTTTTCATGGAAATCGTCTCTGTGGGACATAAAACGATGAAAGGTAGTGTTGAGATACTCAAAATGAGCCAAAAATGGTGTTTGTTTAGCCATTTTGTGATTTCAAACTGTAATAGTGTTACTGTAGTAGTTTATACATAGAATTTTCAATGTGTAAATTTATCATCTTCGAAGCTAATGCTGTGAAAACTTCGTGTATAAAAATACAGACAAGCAAATGTAACACCTCATTCATATTATAATATACAGTTGCCCTGAGTTGTATTACTATTTAACATTATACAACTCAGGGCCATTTCTTCAATTCCACGCAAACACGGTCGCGGGTGACAGCTAGTTCAATATAAAAGTATAAACTTGCTTGTTGAATGTCAATCGCGCT
Source organism: Lamproptera curius (assembly GCA_029286875.1). Taxonomy (NCBI): domain Eukaryota; kingdom Metazoa; phylum Arthropoda; class Insecta; order Lepidoptera; family Papilionidae; genus Lamproptera; species Lamproptera curius. The sequence goes on along the minus strand of JAGSMT010000560.1, from coordinate 73,940 downwards.
ACAAGCTGTTTGGAATAAGCCTCAGCCCTGAAAAGAACCGGCAAAAGAACGGCTATATTTTATATCATATTTTTAAATAATTGAACAAATAGTTATAAGCATATATGTTTTGTCATTAAAAACAAAATCTAGTACTAGCATTTCATTACGTGTGTAATCACTTAAAGTTTAATATCAATTGACATATATATCCCTTAATAAATTATTGTTGAAACCTTGAAATTTTTTTTTTAAATAAAAAATTATACAATAAATACTAAATGCGTTTTGATAATATTTTGTAATAATGTAACTTTAGAATGACATACAACTTTCAAGATATTAAAAAATATAAATGTACGCGTGTTTATCCTGTAGCTGATAGTAAGTAGTAATCTAAAATTATGTAAAAAGAAGAATGTAAAAGAGCATGTTGAAGTCGAAATTCTTTATTATTTGTTCCGTAATTTTTTCAACTTTTCATGGGATTGATTTCTAATCCACCCCTAAGTTTCCTACTCCCTTTGTAACTATATTCGATGGTTTAATTACTTGTCAGAAAATCTGAAAGCACGTAAGTTAAAAAATCGAAACTATTTAATTCGACAAATAGTTATCGATTAATTTGTTCTATTCAATTTTTGATTACCATTTTAGTAGGTACCCGTGTGGAACGCTATTCATGTTGAAATCAATTAACACTATTTATTCGACCATTAAAATGATAACGTTTATATAAGTAAGCCGTAGCTAAGTAATACGTGGATGTTATTTAAAACATGCACATGCTTGTGATAATATTTGATTATTAGTCACAGTAATTTTATAACATAGTGACGAGTATATTGCAGGTTACACTGTCCATAAAGTATTGTACAAGTGTTATAAACTGTAATCTTTAACGATCAGACCACAAAGTTTTAGCTTCTGTATTTTTAAAAAATTATCTTAATAATGAATATATTAATATATTTTCATAAGTATGGATTAGGAAAGTGAAATTATAACAAAAGGCTCGCTGATGTAACATTGTATAAAATACTAAGCCGATGTTATTGCGAATACTAATGATAATAATCTATAAGAAATGTATTTTTCTAACATTTAAAAAATCTTACGCTATGCAAATAGCAGGTGCCGCCGTTTTACACATGTTCCGTCTAGACGCTTTTTTTGCTGCAAATTTAAATAACATAAATTATATTCCTAGTATTAGTATCAGTTTATGTTAGTTAAAACGCCAAAGATGTACTCATATTGTTATAAACTTTAAGTGACCATTGCTAACGCACAGACATAGTGTAGCATGGTACAGTCCGAAGGGCACCGTGTTTGGTATAATTGCCATATAAACTAGGGTACATTCTATATCTGTTCCTTGACTCACCATCGAGGTATGAAAGAAAAAATCCGATGCCATACTAAAATATACCATGCTATGGTATGATATGCTGTGCTACATACCTTTAAAATAATGATATATTGCTTTTAAAAACGTTTATTCGGTTTGCTTATCACTCAATACGCAAAAAGAAGTGAATTTCGTATCGTTTCCCTTGAAACTGACCCTGGCACTATTTAATAATGTTAGTCTTCGTAGCAGCACATTTATTTACAGCGACTACGACCTTGAGCCGTCCTAAAACAAAAAAAACATTGTCTGCATAACAAAAATATTTTCTTTACGGTTATTATCATAGGCTCACTATTATTTTTTTTATTGCCTACGCAGGCATACGAGCAGTCGAGCCACCTGATGGGAAGTGGTCACCGACGCCCATAGACAATGGCAATTCCAATGGTATCACCAACGCGCTGCCTACCGTGAGACATAGAGTGTTCAGTCTTGTTTACTCAGTAAATACGCTGGCTACGGTGCCCTTCAAATCGGAACACAGCAGTGTTTTCACACTACTGCTTTGCTGCAGAAATAGGCACCGGGGTGGTACCTACCCAGACGGTCCCTTGTAAAAGAGGAGGTCTCTCTTATTTATTTTTAAAAGTGTCCTCCTTTCCTGAAGCACAAACAACCACATTTATGCATTGCTTTTAAACTTTCAAGGACGATTATTGGTATTGTTTTCCAACTATTTGAATGCACTTTCAATTTTGCCTTTTAAATGATTTTAGCCTGCGCATGCGACGCTTTGCTATCTTTAGTTAGTCACCTACACACTGGCCCGCTGTAAGAGGTGCGGCTGGGGTCAGCAGGGTTGAAAGGAGAAGTGCGGACTGAGCTATTGTGTGTTTAACGGTCGTTGCTCGACGTAGTTAATGATGCAATTAATTTTTGTATTACTAGTAATCATTTCGTTTAAATTTAGACTAATTTTTGAAACAAAATGTGTTACAAGAAATGTGCCACCGATTCTAAAAACTTTAGGTAACTACTTTTAGGTTTGTACGATACAAAAAATTACGATGTATATAAAGTGGTTTGGACCCATTTCAGGGCTGTTGTATTAACTTGATGGTAACTGCCTCCGTAGCCTAGTGGTATAGGCGTGTGCTTTAGAATCCGGAAATCGTGGGTTCAAATCCTGCGGGGACTCAATAAATTTTCATTGTTGTTTCCTAGTTAGTTAGGGCAATTTTGGCCGATCACCTATTGTCTGAAAAGTAAGATGATCCATGCGTCAGATGGGCATATTAAAGTCAGTCCACCCATCAACCCGCATTGGACCAGCGTGGTGGGATACGGTCCGAAAACCCCTAATGGATAGGGGTGTATTAGGGAGGCCTATGTTGAGCAGTGGACTATCACAGGCTGATGATAATGATGTATATAAAGTACGCAAAGACTTACGATTAATACTTTTCTAAAAACTAATAGTATTGACTATCAATTACCTATCTTTGGAAACGTAAAAAGGACAATTTATAAAATTTTTCAGATGCCGAAAATAAAGTTGAAATATTTCATTATTTAAACAGGTGGAAAAAATGTCAGGTAACACCAATATGATCTAGTACATCTTATTCTTATTCCACGAGATTTTAAAAGTAAAAAAAGTCGATCCAAGTCCAGATCGTATTATGTTTAATATAGAATTAGGTATCTATCAAAATTAAAGTTAGGAACCGCTAGTGAAATTCAAGTTTGCAATTGAGGGAATTGGTTGCATTTCAATGCGGGCTTGCTTGCGAAATGATTACACCAAATCAAATTTAGTTTACGTATTACTTCTCATAATTTGATAAATATTTTACTGTATATTAAATAATAAATCCTTATTAAAACATTGTATTGCTTACGTATCATCTGTTTACGTGTACGCCCATTTTTAGAGAACCTTTCTTGAAATATGAAAAATAAACAAAAAATATAATTTATAAAGTAAATGTCAAAAAAATTGTGTAAAACTTTTTTACTAAAACTGGCAATCTAACAAGACCTTCCCGGTACATACTGCGAAAAGTCGTTTTGAGTACATAACAATGCACTTTTGAAAGCAGAATACCACGTAGAGATTGAGTTGTACCTTTACAAATTCATTGGTTTAGTTTGACATGAATTTAGAATCATAGCAGAAAATATTGATTTTTTTCTTTTATTTAAACTACCAGGCAACACTTGTTAAACAGGACAGTAAAAATTAAGATGAGTGGATGTAATATATTCTCTGAACTTGCAAGTTCTTCGACATACATTTGGCCATTTTTGATTAAAAATTACAAATACCTTTATGCTAAGCCTATAACATGAAATTTCAAACGCATAATATTTTTGTAAATCAAACTAAATCAAAACCTCAAGAAAGATCAGCGTATGTGTAATCTACTTTTATAGTATAAAGAGTAATGATCTGAATTGCTACTGTACCGATTTTAAAAAAATAATTCTTCTCCATAAAACTCATTATCAACTTCTGCATAATCATTCTTTGGAAACACAAACTAAAACCATCTCAAAAAGTTAAAAATGCCATAAAACTTTTTATTTAAATATTTATGTCAAATTGATTAAAAGTCTACTAAAATATTAACATCAGCACTATTTATAATTCACAACATCTACCTGCTAAAGTAATACGTGTAATTTAATTAAAAACAGGATTTTCAAGGTTGATTAGTATTTTTTTCCGAACCATCAGAACCTAACGGCTTAATACTAGAAATCTACAGGTGTGTACTCTTAAACACTATTAACAATGCAACGTACCTTTAAAGTCGATAAGATGTGATAAATGAGTTTGGTTACATGACCGAGAAGTCGTCTTACGAGACCGCCTTACTCGAACTACACAAGCACTCTTCTTACGCACATAAATATATTTTATAGCAGCTTACGTACAATCTACCGCGAAATCAGACCTTTTTAAAAGTATTACTCTGTGATAACTTCACTCGTAACAAAGCTATTCGTTTTATCTATTGAAAGGTTTAATGCAATGCCCAACTTTTAACATAAATAGACATTTGTAAGAAGATCCGTTACTGACATTCAATAAATATTAGGAAATTTTACTTTTTATGGAAATTTGAGTTACACGGTACTATGAACAACGTGTGTAGTTTTTTTAAATAAACTGTAAAAGTAATTATTTTGTTGATCAGTTATATATATATATATTGTTATATATTGGATTGAAAGCGTTAACCGAGGTTTTTTTACTATTTCTTAGAATACTTTGATAATATGTTATGCTATACGCTTAACAGTAAAACATTGTCGACGTTTAATATTAAAGTATATACTCCCCTCCATCAATTGCCTAAAAAATAAATGTACATCTTAATTACAATAAATAGAAGCAGGAATGCGTCCTATCGTCTTAAACTTTATAAACCTATAAAATTGGATTGCGTGCTATCAGCATTGGATTGGTTTTTAAACGGGCAATAAAGAAAGTTATTTCTTTTTTTAACGATTATCTGGCCAGGGGCACAGAATGGTAAAATGAAACTGCATTAACGGAATAAATCTTAAACATCTAATTTGAATCGACTTCAAACAATTTTGTCATTTCTTGATGGTCATCGAAACTTGAAACCTGAACTTACTACTACTTTCTAGAAGCCGTAATGAATTATTTTAATATATATTTATATTTTAATATATATTTATATCAACTGCCTCCGTAGCCTAGTGGTATTGGCGTTTGCTTTAGAAACCAGAGGTCGTGGGTTCGAATCCTGCGGGGACTCAACACAAGTTTCCTAGTTTGGTTAGGACAGTTTGGGCCGATCACCCAATTGTCTGAAAAGTAAGATGATCCATGCGTCGGATGGGCATGTAAAAAGGCGGTCCACCCACCAACCTGCATTGGACCAGCGTGGTGGGATACGGTCCAAAAACCCCCTAATGGATAGGGGTGTATTAGGGGAGGCCTATGTCCAGCAGTGGACTATCAAAGGCTGATGATGATGATGATATTTATATTATATTTTTTATTGTATTTACGAATTAATTTCATATGAAATTTATTTTTTATGGAATGCGTTAACTCTCACTCTCAGTATTTGTACATAACTAAATAATATATGAAGTGTATGTATTATTTTAATATTACATTTATCAAAATAACACACTATACGTGTTAAATTATCTACAATCACAACAATAACACGTATAACATAAACATAATATTCAAATATATATTGTTTTTTTACATGTGTAAAAGTAAATTCATTGAGTAATACTCTAAAATCATGTCCAGAAGGGACAACCAACCAAGGCTGAATCAATTATGATTAATCGTTCTCTGTGTATATAGTGGCAGAAAGCTTAAATAATTCAACAAAACTTTTTAACTTCTATTATTCTTAGCACATTGATCATAGCACATATTTTTTTAAGCTATTGCATAGCTTCTATTGCGGGCCTTGAGCGCGGGGACCGAATCCAGAAATTCCGTAACGAAAAAACCTCACGCTCTTTAGAGGATATTAAGTCGCAAACTTATGTTTCTTATTTCAGTTATCATAAACCTGTAGTCGTCCCTTTTTTTCAGAGATATGCTAAATTATGTATATTAAAATAAACGACTTGCCTTAAATTTCTTATCATCACCAGCCTGTGTTAGTCTACTGGTGGACAAAGGCCTAGGTGGGGCCTATGTTCACCAGTGCTACATCAGTGCACGCCCTCTCCATTAAGCAGTTTTTGGACTGTGTTACGCTGGTCTAATGCGAGTTAGTGAGTGAACTGACATTTAACATGCCCATCCGAGGCATGGATTTTCTTAATTTATAGACAATTGGGTGATCGGCCGAAATTGTGCTAACCAGCCAGAAAACAACGATAACACAAATTTGTTTTCTAAATTTCAGGATTCGACCCCTTTGACTTATAAACCAAAGACCAATAACCGCTAGGCAACGGAAGCGGTAAAGTTAGTTAAGGACTAGTAATGTGAAAATCACCACACTATACTATTATAACATAATCGCCTCTTTAACAAAAATCTAATTGAATGTTGACCATAATCATAACTGGATAATTATTGAAAAAAGCAAGATTTTATAATTACCTGCCATTATACGTTAATAATTTTCATTTTATATAGTTAATAGCAAGATGATAATGCAATGTAAGCTTTAAAAAATTTTAATTAGTTTATTAAAAATTAACCATTTAACGTTTTGCACAAAGTATGAATTAAAACAAAATACTCAAAGATAACAAAAGTAACTACAAAACAAACCTCAGACACATTTCTTTTCGTACGGATTTATTGAAAGAATAATTAAAATAATTCGCAATGAGCCTTTTTAATGCCGTTATTCATTTAAACTTTATTTTTATTACAGCTTTTCTATTCTCTTGAGTTTGTTTTGTATATATTTCAGTTTTTTGATACGAAATCCCACAATTTAGCTAGCGTGTCAATAAAGAGAAGCTGTAAAAGCGACAAAAGTAAATTCAACTGAAAGTTTTACTCCGTATTGTGAAGCAAATCAACGTTTTCTAAAATACAAGTAATATATTTTTGGGTTGTTCTATAATTAAATTAAAATATGAATCTGAGTGCTGTCACCTAAAAATTAACGGCCATTTCATTCCAAACAAATTGAATCGTTTGTTTTATCTACCATTTTAAGTACGGAAAACGGTTACGTAGAAACAGGATAAAATCATACATAAGGTGACCCTTTTGTGCCAAAAGAAAAATCAATTCTGAGCATGTGTTTTTTTATCATTATTTGTGTTACCTTGGAGGCTTCGCTCCGGGAGCTCCGATTTTGATAATTCTTTTGTTAAATGGTAGGTAATAGCATTCGTGTGTTCCCATTTGCTTATAATAATTTTACTAAGTACTTTACTACATATTTAAGTATTATTACGAAATTATTATACATATATTTAATATGTATTTTGAAATAAAGAAACTTCTACCATAGTCTATGATAAAGTCAGCTAGCGTAAATACATATATGTGCTTAAACAATAACCTACAATAGCCATTCTAATGTAAAACGTTGTTAAACCTGGAATATGGCGTATTTAAAGCTCATTTAAGGTAATAAATAATACCTGGATATATACTACCGTGAGTATTTATACTACATCTTGTACTATGGAAACTAGATAACTGATAAATACACAGACTTGCTTTTCTTTTGTAAATAAATACAGTCAAACACCCAGACAAGAGAAAAACGATTTGCCCTTACAATATTTTTCCCGTGGTGGGAATTAAACCCACACCCCTTGATGCCACAGTTAGGTCACTAACCACTACGTCAAGCGGGTTGTCAGTAAGTAATATAGTGTAAGTTAATATTTCATTATTAAAAAAGTTCTATGTGCATAAACGTGTCATACATGACATTTTGATTTATGTTGGCATGACTGTTTTATTGAATTATTGTTCGTTAGTCAATACTATATTATGTACATCTACATATACTTAATTACTATGGTAAATATTATAATGGGTACGTTTATCACTCACATTATACAGTTACAGATATACAGTTTAGAGCTAACTAAAGGTAAAGAGCGAAGTCGAGCATAAACAATAAGCTATATCTATGCTGTTTGCTCTATAAAATACGCTTTGACATCAAACTTTAAATCAATTCGTGATTTCAGTAAACACTGAATCCCTGTTGGAGATGTTTACTCAACTTTATAACGTTTATTACTTTAAAACTGCCTCCGTAGCCTAGTAGTATGGGCTTGCGATTTAGAAACCAGAGGTCATGGATTAGAATTTTGCGGGGACTCAACAAATTTTCTTTACTGTTTCCTAGTTGGTTAGCGCAGTGCGGGCTGTTCACCCGATTGCCTGTAAAGTAGGATAATTTATGCGTCGGGCGGGCATGTAAAGAGCTGGTACTGCACTTTATATCTCTCCGGTCGTGTGAGTAATTTTTCGTATTGGATTAAAAGAGTACGAAAGAATAGGGAAAGCACTTGCGTTAGTGCGTACATTTGTGCACTATAATATATTCTGCGTACTAGTAATAGTACTGGCATGTAATATAGATCGGCTGCCATAATCAAAAGGACTTATTTTACTTTACTTGACATTATTTTATTGCTATAAATTTAAAGACTTTTTATATATACATAAAAAGTCTTTAAATTTGTACTTCATTTTACAACTTGTAAGCTTTCCGAAAACTACAACATTTTATAAAAAATCATTTAGTATTTATGTCATGGTTCAATTTTATTTGCTGACTTTTAAATTTATTTTATCAGAATTGTTTTCCTATTATCGTACAAGAAACTCTTTGTAATTAAATTCCACTCCTTGATCATTAAATTATGTGTACACTTATTGCATAGCGAACCACTTTGATATTAATGTTGACTAAAAAGGGTATTGACTGTTATCGTCTTCAAAAGTACATAATATAAGCCATCATATGAAAAGCATAATAATAACTTTTTTTCAGAAGGGGTATAGAAAAGTATCTCTTTATCTGCCGCAAAGCAGTAGTATGTAAACACCTCATCAACTTTCAGTTCGGAAGAGTCCGGAAGAGCACCGTAGTCAGTTTGATTATTTATTATAAATAAGTTACTTGATAAATGAGAAGAAACAGGGTAGAAAGAGGAGTTGTGGCGTCTTACGCTACGTTTGGTACAAACAGGGCGTAACGTGTGCTGGGCACATAGCTTAAATCAATAAAAAAGTAATGCTATAATTTATATAATCTGCCATCTGCCACGCGTTGCTGCGGCTAGGATTTATTTATTTTAGATTATAAAAAACAATTTAAGGGCTTAAGATAACCGAAAAGAGAATATCAGTCATAAGGACCACCATGTCATTTGTAAAAAAACAGTAACCTCGATGATGCTACCGTTACACCAAAAAACATTGAAAAAATAACACTGGTATAAAAATCAATTGGATTAGTATTTAAAGTTAACAGACGGAAGACGATTAATCAAAATGTTTCTTCTGTTGATATCGTGCGAAATTTATTGCTAATTAGATATTTCTGGTTTTCAATACCGCTCCAATGAAGAAGTCTAAAAAGTATAAAGAATAGGTTAATAAAAAGTATGTATACATTTGAATTGTTGTCACTTTAACATATCAGGCATAAATGTGAAATGGAAAAAGAATTCTCGTAAGAGGTAAAATTACGTTTTGTCACACGAACTGTTTATCACCATTTCATATTATCGTACTAGTACTTTCGTCACGTAGTATTCCATATAAAAATGCGATGTTGTGACATAAATATTAATTTCGAACCTTTTAGAAGCTTATCGGTTTTTATGTCAAGTGCATTACAACATAAAGTTTTTCTCGTGTCTGGGTTTGCTTCTATGATATATGTATTTATTTACAAAAGAAAAGTGAGTTTATGTATTTGTAAGACATCTTGTTTCCATAGTAAAGTTTTACTTTGGAGCTAGATCGTGATGTTGTTGTCCTGCAATATTCATTTAGGTAACTTTACATACTAATGCGTGCATATGTTTCAATGTCAAAAACACTTTTAAGTAGGTATATTTACGTTAAATTGTAAGGTCATTTCCTTCATGTAAATGTATACTTACATACATTTATGCCATTACTAACTTTATTGTGCATTAATTTAAGATGAAAAATAAAGTAAAACTTAATTTGAATCGATTTCACAAAGTTTTGCATTTTTTAGTTTAATCTACAAAGTTAAATCTCATTTTAATTTCGACGACAATGTTTTTTCATACCTTTGAAACTACTTATCAAGCCGATTTAATAACAGTAATAATATTTCCTTAATATTGTCTATCTTTTTTAGGATGTATAAATATAGATTTAAAACAGTTTTTGTATTCTTCATCATTCATCATCAGCCTGTGATAGTCCACTGCTGGACATAGGCCTCCTCGAATACATCCCTATCCATTAGGCGGTTTTTGGACCGTACCCCACCACGCTGGTCCAATAGGCTACGAAGGCATTTGAGAAACAAAAACCGACTTTGTTTGATGAAAAAGGTCCCAAGCCAATGGCTGTGCGTTCGTTTATGGTCGTAAATCAATATATATCCGTTATACGCAACACTTAAAATCGTATGTTATGGAATTTTTGTTTTAAATCAAATAAAATTAAAATAAACCAATAAAACAGCGACATATTAAAAATGAATTGAACAATTTGAAACGATAAAGGAAATTACTTTGTTGGACGATATTTGTTGTTTTAGTTAATTTAAAGATTATTATTAATCATAATAAACAATAAGCAGTTTTAATACACGCACAAGAAAAAAAATTGTCACTAACAGCTTTTCATATAATTATGTGTTTAAAAATTTTACGGTAACGTTGCACATAACCACTGTTTGCGATGTGTATCATTACTTACGTCTGTTTCATTAAGGTATTAATAAATGCGACGCCTTGTGTAGATTGAGCGAAAGAAAAATAAACAAGCTAAATAGCAACGTACACTTCATTTTAAGTAGTTTTATTTTAAAAGATGCTAATTCTTTCCTTTTTATAAAATATCCATATTATTTAAATGCTTTAAATCACTGTTTTAAGTAAGTAAAGAACATAAAATAGACAATGTTATATTCGTAATATATTACATTTATTGAATTGTTTTCAGCTAGTGTGGCAAGATTTATAATTATTATATGATGTCGGGGCTAGTTTTGACTATATATGTAACATTTTTCTTTTTATTTTAATTACTTTTTATAGAGCAATGTCCTTAACAGCCTCCGTAGCCTAGTGGTATAGGCGTGTGCCTTAGAAACTGGAGGTCGTGGGTTCGTATCCTGCGGGGACTCAACAAATTTTCATTGTTGTTTCCTAGTTGGTTAGGGCAATTTGGGCCGATCACCCAATTGTCTGAAAAGTAAGATGATCCATGCGTCGGATGGGCCTGTAAAAAGTCGGTCCACCCACCAACCCGCATTGGACCAGCGTGGTGGGATACGGTCCAAATCCCCTAATGGATGGGGGTGTATTAGGGGAGGCCAATGTCCAGCAGTGGGCTATCACAGGCTGATGATGAGAGCAATGTCCTTTATGTCCACACCTACTTAAGGTTCGTTAAAACAATGTTTCGATCTATCTTATAAGTTTTAAATAAATATAAAAGCATTTGTATACTGATTGAATGTCAAAAATATCGGTTGACATCAAAAGAACGACGACAACAAACGATAAAATGTCATTCTAAAAGTTGCCGGTTGTTATAATTCATTAAAGGAAAAATAAAAATGTCAATTAAGTTGTTTTCTTTTGAACACTAAACAAAATGACAAATACTTTTGTATTTTAAACAAATGTCAACTACACCTATATCTGTTAAACGTCGACTCTTTTTCGTTATTAAGCCTAGCTTTATGGCTGAATATAGTGTCTGGATATAGTTTAACATTTAAAAAGGTAAGTTTATTAGTGAGGTTTTGTGAACTTTTTGGAAGGCAAGACCCTGTTCTTTAGTAGCATTCCACCCGCTTTCAAACAGCCCTTGCCGTTGTTGTAAGCTTCACGGTAGAGAGAAGCTAAAAACAGCCCATTACTCTCTTGCAGAACAACCAGGATTAGTTGTCGATACCGCTGTCCACAACTGTCTGCACTTAATTAATTTCATGTTATGGATCCGACTATAGTCCTTAGCTTAGTTAGTTAACGTGTCTTGCATATTTGAGCTATAGTTACACTAAATTGTCTGTTAAATACGTAAGGTATAAAAGACTTTAGCAATTGTGAATTGAATCTATTGAGTTACCGTATAATAATGTCGCTGTTGGTGGACGTTTTTAACTATTAAAGAACTACTTATAAATCAATTCAACAAATGCCTTTCTACAACTTTGATTTTCGCCAGTTTATCTTTAAAACCTTCAAACAAAACGAAACAAAGTAACGGATAAAATAAAAATTATTTCCTATTTTTATTAGATATACGTCTATTTTTTAATTTAATAGAGCTCATAAAAAGTATACAAAGACAGACACTTATTAACTGAAATGCAAATAGAACTACAAAGTAGATACTTTCATTAGATCGGGCGGTGTTTACTGTCGCAAAGATATTTGCATTGAGTGCAATTCGAAACGATTAATCAAACGAGTCTGCTGTGAATTCAATTAATAAATTCATTATTAAATTTTTATGTCTGGACTATCCCTTATTTTAGGATACGAAAATTAACGTTTTTCCTTTTCTATTGCGTGACCGTACTAATACTCACTTCCGAAAATACATACTTCAATATATATTTTACATTTCTATCTCTTACTAACTCTAATTAAACTAATAGGTGAAAACTACAATTCCATAAAACTTTAAACCACCGAAATCATTTCAGTACATGGTGGTTTAGGTCAATAATTTTTCCAATTTTCTTTTCTGCGTATTCTGATGGCCAAGACTCCATTATACTTCATGTGTTGTCTTTGTCAATACTGTTTATTCGACGGATTCAACAATAACCCATACAAATCAAACTTATCTTATATATATTATATATAAATAAAACTTTATCACAACACCTTTACCTAACAACGGAATCAATATTAAATGGTCGAATATTCTAGCGTCTAAACTATTAAACCTGTGAACAGATGAACTCAATAAATGGATAGTGAATGATGATGAATGAATCTTAACCACTAACCCGCATTGGACCAGCGTGGTGGATAGGTCCAAACCCCCTAATGCATAGGGGTGTATTAAGGGAGGCCTATGTCCAGCAGTGGACTAACAAAGGCTGATGATGTATGTGTGAATGAATCTTAAAAGCAAAAGATGGCCTAAGCAACAAGTACCGACTTTTACATGCCGATATTTGATGCATGGAATATACTTTTAAAGCAATTTAGTGATCAGACCGTATCTCTCCATTGCAAAAAAGGACTGCCTAAAATCTTCTTTTCTATAGAATTCCAGCGCTCATTTACTAGTTTGTATTTTTTATTAGTTAAAGCAATGAAACGTGCATAACGTTAACTATGGTAAGTGAAAGGTCTCTTGTCCATAAGGAACACGTCGTAAGTTGAGACAACACGTAATGTTGAATGTTTTAGGTTTTACTACCCTGTAATGATTTATGTGTTTATGACGCCCTTCAAACCGGAATATTGACAATCTTCTCAAATAACGGACCCAGATGGCTCTCGGTCAAAAAAGAGAACTTCAATAATAAGATAAAGCAAGGATCAATACCGGGTAGCGACGGAGACACTTTAGGTTTAAATTTTAGTACATATCAATTTCAGAAGATTTTTTTAAATTAAATTCATTTGTTAGAAAGTGTCCTTTGTGGTTTGTGTTGTTTTTCCTTCCCGGTTTAAGCTTTACCTTCAACACATTAGTAAAAAAATATAGAATTTTTTTTTCCAACTTTTTCATTCTAACGAATCATTTTGAGAATGAATATCTGATCCCCAAGTCCGATCGAAATGAATCGTTACTATAATGAAACCAATTTGTTAGGAAAGAAGACTTTTTTCTTGCAAAACAGTAAAAAAGTTATTTCAGATTATAATAAGCTAAAATTGTCACCCTATCAATCATCCCAACAAATTGACAAGCTATCTTAATATAAGTAATTATAAATGCTTACCTTATAAATGTTCATATGTAAATTATTCAAATTGGTTGTGCGTTACATTTAATAAATGCCTTAGCCCGATTAATTACGTTTGGTTCTATTTACTACTAGGAAACATCGCAAATAACCCTAATTTAACGCGGGCATACACTACTGCAGTTTAATCTCCTTGTGTCGAGCATACAAAGCTCACCACAAACGTTAAAGTTGTGAATATGAGTTGAGTTGAAAACTTTCTGTGCTCGAATTCAAATACTAAATTAACCTTTTATTATGACCACCTGATTTTAAGTGTCTACCTTGAGACTTTGGATGTTGTCTCGTTTATAAAGTAAATACGCTAACAACGGTTCACTACAAACTGGAACAGTACTGTTTTGTGGCAGAAATAGGCACCGCGATGTTACTCCCCAGCCGGTCCCGGTCAGTAAAATGACAAAAGTTAATGCATTCAAAGAATTCTTCATTCCATGTTCATAAAGCGATAATGAAATTTTGATTAAATGAATACCTATAGAGATATGAGTGATTAAATATGCAGTGGCAGAAATCGCAAGGCAGTTTCCTGCGAAGAGCACGTTTGTTAACCGCATAAATATTTTTGAAATTGAAATTTTATTTGTTTACTTACAAACTTCGCAACACAGATAGAAAACAATTGCACTACAAGCATTATCATTTGATGTAGTAGCAGACTTCTTACTTTAATCCCCTCAAACAGTTTCTCACTTTGCCGTAGCGGTGGGGTTCCGTACTTGCGGCCTGGTCGTGGACGTGCTTTTAGGAGGTGCAGCGGTTAGGAGATGAAAGCGTCAGGCGTACAGCTATTCCTGTCTTTGGCAAACAAGGAGGAGTTGTGGGGGAAGAGGAGTGTCAGTATTCCGTAAGGTTCCCTAAGGTTTCCTTCGTGACTCGGCGGGGCCACGCCGCTGATGCGGTGTCAAGGGGCCGAGGAAGGGGACATTCGATATAGTCAACTCTAATCTCTCTTATTCCTCCGAACGAAGCGTAGATATGGTCTAGGAACTTCCCCACAGATTTAAAGACAATCTTAATTTGAAATCTGAATTCCTATTATGTTAGCTATTTAAGAATTTAGCTGTTAATAAAATATAAATTTCGGTGGTCCTTTTCCTAGAGATTCGTAAGTATTTTTATATACTATATATGTATCAATATGACCATAGTGTAACTAAAATCATGAAAAATATTTATGTTTTTATAATATCAATAAAATAGATATGATAGGTATGATATGAGATAGCAACGCTTTAGACACTACAGAGTTTACTTAACAAAATGAATTAACTAAAATCTATACTAAAATGTAACGCATAACCAGTTTAAATAATTTACATAATAATAATATGGGTTTGAATAATATTTACAAAACCATTAGTGCTTTTAGTCAAAATTTGTTTGGCGTGATCACTGTTTGAAGAGGACGAAATGATTACAAAAAGGCTATCTCAGAACATGAAAGTTTGAAAGAAAATTTTTGTGCCTTATCCTGTAAATAATATATCGTTCTATAACACTCACTTGGCGGGAAGTATATAGCATCCTCATCATGGTAGGTTTTACGCAGTTGCGTTTATTAAGTATTTACACTCATTTTTGTAATATTAAATAAAAATGCATTATGAAATATTTGTATTTTATGTATGTTATGGTGTACGTGAGCATGTAAGGCGACGAAAGGGTACTGAAAGATCCCTATCCAAATAGATATAGACTAGAAATTTTGTAAACACAAAAATTGCTTGTTGAATATATATTGAACCTGCATTTATTATTTTGCAATGTGTTTATGGTATGTTACGTATTTCAAATGTTAAAAAACGACAAAAATAGCACAGATCTCTCTACATTTTAACACAGTACAATTAATCATTCTTTATTGTGGGGAAATGCCTACACCATATCTTAATCATCAGATGTTAATTATCGCCGCTTATATATATTAAAAATAAAAATAAGACCTCAATCGCTTTATTGATAATGATCCTTTCTTACTTAATTGGGCATTGTGAATACCAATTTTGTTGAAATGCATTTGTTTTATGATTTTTTCCTTAATTGAGATGATTATGCTTTGTTTGGTTCATTTGCGCTGCCCGTGAGTGCCCTTAAAATAATTTCCGTCTTATCCTTGGCAACGAATGCTTTAGCGTTTGCTTAAAGGCAAAATCTCTTTCGTCAAAATACTCTTTATTCTTTTCTGTATTCTCCTTCAACTCCTACTTGCATAATATGCCCATTTTCAGCCATTGTGATTTCTACCATTGTGACGTCAGCATCAAAAAACATGTTCTCTCTGAAATCGCATTCATTTTACATTCTCCTTTTATTCACAAGCACTTCCTTTATGCAATGATGCCTTGTGTGTGAGATGGTTTTCGAAATTACGAGCGCTGGGAATTGCATTGAGTTAAAAGTGAGGGTTCGCGAATTTCTTCCGTAGCAATTTTAAAAATGAGTAAAACCCTATCAAATGTATTGTGTGAGCATCCAAACCCAAGGTTCAATCTCTAGATAAAGTAAATTGTATAAAAATGACAATATAAAAAAGTATTAAAATGACGATTTATATAATAAATAATGTTCCAAGATGTTTATAATTGATAAACCGGATGAAAAGTTATTGCTCACTTGTGAGTTATTTAATGAAACGACGAGACATGCAGTAACTTCATTTAATGGTAAATAATGTAAGGTGGTAATGCTTTTTCACGCAGAACAGTAATGCTCTTTAGGTTTCCATATCTTTCCTAGTGGATTCTTTGTAAATGAAACGTTACTTCAAATACGGTTATTACTAAAGGCGTAGGAAATTTAAAAAAATGCAATATTTTTAAGTCTGAAAAAGTCGATTTCCGCTTGTAATACCGTTTTTGGCAGTTGGCAGTTGGCAGACTGCGTTAATGTTACCTAAGTAATACGATGAGAAGTACACGCTGAACCTATAATAATTTGAAAAATGTAGTAATGAAAAATAAAATGTAAAAAAAATAGCTATCATTATAAATTATTGCATGATAATATTTAACCGTTGCATATAACAAATTACATATTTTTTAAATATTTGCCTATCAGTCTGCTTGTTTTGTGTAATCTCTGATCAAAATAGCTGGTCCGATTTTGATACGACTTTTACTTATAGAAAGCTGAGGTAACCGGGAGTAACCAGGACTATCGTTTTTAAGAAAAAAAAATTACATTTTACCACACGTACGAAATCGCATGCGACTGCTAGTTGATTATAGTATCAATAGTTATAATTGAAGTAAACGAAAAAATTACAAGTCCCCTAGTAGTGTTGTCGGTTCAAAACTAATAGACTTTTCTTTTAATTAAGATGTTTAAGATGTAATATACTCTTAAGAAATTTAAAAAGAAGTATTTATTCATTATTAAGAAGTAAGTTTTCTAGGTTTTTCATCCTTTGATTAGCTACAGCTATTAGCTTGAGAAAATTTTGGATTTTACGTTTAGGTCTCTTAAATAATTTCTTAATGGATTAAAACTCTTAACGTAAAAATTAACAAATCTTTTAAGGTTATCCATTGAGCTCCTTTTTATAATAAAGGTTAGTAATTTTATTTAATTTTAAACGCATTTCTATTTAAATTAAGTTTTAATGAAGAAAATGTCTTTTTTAGATATTGACTAGGAGTGAAGATTCACCTAGTAAGGAGCGCTAAGGAGCGTTAAGGAAGCGCATAAAACATTTAAACCTATTTCGAACACTGAAACAAAAAATTCATCAATCTCATTTTACAGATGTTGTGTTACTCACAACCTTTAAATCGTTGGCCACAGATTCTAATGCAGTAGTATTTAGTTTAAAAAGAAGAACTCTAATTAATTACAGTATACAATTTGTAGTTAATTATCCTTTAAATTATTCTTTTATTTACCTGTCATATCATAAATAGCAACGCAAAAAAGACACACCGTGCTTTAGTACGAAATCTCGCACCGATTTCCGCCGCCTCGTTTTAAGACTCGAATATCTTTTAAGGTCATGGCATTAAAATTTCATCTAGGAAATTATTTAAACAAAAAAAAGACAATTAAAATGGACTTGTTAGAGAGAGGACTGGCAATATATTTTTATAAATTGAAACTGAGAATTTGTAATTGTATTTTAATATTTTATTTGAATGAAATGGTAAAGGTTTGTTATATTTATACGCGTTCTTACAGACTTAATTAAATCAATTAAAGACGTGACCATTATTTTGTACATTGTGTGAGCCCGTTGCTTGTGATTTTAAAGATGTTTTTTTAATATTTCAGGCTAAATCCGCATAAGTTTGGACTTGTCATATTGTTACCGAAAACTAATATCCGCTATCTAAAAAGATGTTTTTTTGTCCCTTTTTACAAAATTCTAACAGGGAATTCCCCAAAACATGATAGTAATTTGTAATATCTGTCAATCACAGGAACCCCTCAAGCTACTTCTTAATAATTAAATTTTTGACGCCTTGCCAGTTGCCAAATATGTAACAAGATTGCTTTATATAACAAAAACTTACGTTTACACATAAAAGAGTGTTAAATAAATGTCGTCAACTTATTAATAAAAAAAATTATCTATATTTTTAAAAAAAATTAACATTAAATTTTTTTTAAGTAACAATTAATTAAATCTAATGTCAAAATAATTTTGCGCATAAACATCAGGCTGTCTTATTGGTCAAACATCGTGTGAGGATCAAACATGGCCGCTGTGCACTTATAAGCATTGTGTACGCAGTGCATGTGCTTACGCCCATCACTGGATGTGTAAGAATAGGCATTCATAGAGCCGCAATTAGGCAAGATCCCGGGGGGCAGGGTGCCCTTCGCGTTTCAATCCTCCGGGTCATGAGGTGCCCCTTGGCACCTGCTTCTGCTCAGTCGCTGAGCAGAGAGTAGAACTCCCGACGCACGAACTTATAAAAACGCGCTTCTGTCTCCTTTAATATTCATCACTGTTAAATATCACATTTCATTTAATAATCATCCATCATTTAATATTCCTTTAATAGTCATTGCAATTTAATTAGATTGATAAAGTTTATTAAGTCATTTTTAAATTGGTAACTCAGCTCGTTATAGGTAATTTCGATGCGTAAAAAGCTAAGGTAGAAATTTTACGTGACATATACTTATGTATATGGTCCAAGAAAAATATGCTGGTATGCGTAGCCAATATTCTCTATTTATATTGACCCTAAGCAAAAATCGTTATAAAGCTGATATATCAATGAAAAGTAAACAATAGCTTTAGAAGTAACAATGTTAAGGATATCTGTCATTATCAGTGCGTAACAGAATTGGTATTCATTTACTCTTTCATTATAAATTCATCACAAAATTTTGAAATTTATCGTAGAAGAAACAGAGCATAACGACAACCATAAATATATGTCTAAAACACCTAAAAAGTATTATGTAAAAATTGATTCGTCGGTTAATTTTTAATGAGTAATGTTTTTCTCTCCATCGTTTATTTTGTGTCATTGCCGCTTGAAAATCTCGTTATTCAGTATTGGCAATTACAGACAGTAAAAAAGTTTTCATTGGCTTGAGGCTTCTATTTTGTAATGTTAATTAATTTTGTATCATCATCATCAGCCTGTGTCAGTCCACTGCTGGACATAGGCCTCCCTAATGCACGCCACTGCTTGATCTTCGGCTATTCTCACCTAGCCCACACCGGCCACATTGCGAATGTCGTCACTTCATCTTGCCGCAGGGCGTCCTACACTACCACTACTAATTTCTATACTAAAATTTATAAACCTTATGTATCACTTGTCATTTTGTTTCTTCATTAGTTTTGGAATTTTACTACACATAAAAAATTTTGCCATAGTAGAAAACTGTAAAAACAGAATATTGACAAACGAACACACAACACACGGTTTTTCCGATTCTGCACTGCAATTTCGACTAGGATTATTTTTTGCGGATGGCAACCAGGCTCTAATGTCATCCGCGCAAATAAAAACAAAGTCTCTAAAATTAACTATTCATTGCTTTTTGTTCTACAGATATTATCAAAAAGGTATCAACAAACTATTCCCGCGTTGGCTTTGGCCCTCTGATCAAATGTATTCATTGAAAAGGTTCTCAAAGATAATTAGTACATATTATTTCCATATAACATACAAACAATACGAAATTAAATCCTTAATATTTTACATGAATGCAATATGTTCACTAGTTAAGTTAAAAGAAGGTAAGATACACAAAATAAAAGCAAAAGTTTTACTGGGATTCGAAATACTTTTAAGATCTTGCGTCTCTCGTTCTATGTAAACTTGATCTTTTCTGTATCGTTTTGTATTTTGATACGTTCCATTAGGAATCAGGCCTTTTACTTGCCAAATCTGAATCCCTTTTTTCATGTTTCCCTTCCTATTGCTATGTTTATTGCTGTTATTTGTTATTTCAAATTTTTTTGGATAATAAAGCGACGAGAAGAGCAGGATGTATATATGATGGTAAGCACACCGA
This sequence comes from Lamproptera curius, assembly GCA_029286875.1. Taxonomy (NCBI): domain Eukaryota; kingdom Metazoa; phylum Arthropoda; class Insecta; order Lepidoptera; family Papilionidae; genus Lamproptera; species Lamproptera curius. The sequence continues at coordinate 53,474 of JAGSMT010000560.1, read as the reverse complement.
GCCCTGCCCATGAGTCGCACCGTAACACAAATCTGCTCGCCACCCAAAGACATAGGATGTTATCTTCTCGTTTACTCTGTTATTATGATGCCCTACAAACCACTAGAGAAAAACTCGTAAAACACTGGTTTGACGCATAATATAACCACCGTACTGGTACAGTCCATCAGAGGACAGTCCCTTGTAAAACAGAGATTTACAAACTTCAAAATTTCTAAACAATAATTTCACCTATATAAATTACAAATTAGGCATTGTGGTGGTTTATTCTGTCTATAGAAACAACTAGAACAATAATATCAAGCCTCTAATTCCTGCCGAAACAATTAATTTGGAACCTCTACCTTAGCATTATGTTTCATTGCATTGTGTTTCAGTTCTTCTAGCCACCGTACCAACGATAATTATTGGGTAACGTCATATACATGAGAAATAGAGCGTAAGGTGCTAAGGTCTGCTCGCCGTCCAAGTATTAGATATTAAGTCCCTTCCCTCAATTAATTCCTTAAAAATAAGTCTACAACTTAATTACAACATAAAGAAGCATGAATGCGTCCAAACGTTCTAAACTTTAAAGGTATAAATTGGATTGCGTGCTTTCGTAATTGGATTGGTTCTTAAATAGACTATAAAGAAAGTTATTTATTTTTTTACGATTAATTGGCCAAGGCACAGAATGGTAAAGTGAACCTGCATTAAGTGAATAAATCTTAAACATGTAATTTAAATTGACTTTAAACAATGCGATTACTTGATGGTCACCGAAACTTAAAACCAAAACGTCTATATAGAACTTGTAATAATTTTTTTTAATAGGTATATTTATATTAAAAAAAATATTTTATATCTTATTTTATTATATATTTTTTTAACTGTTTTATTTTGAAATGCGTTAACTATCACTCTAAATATTTGTACATAACTAAATATATAAGTATTAAATATATGTTCTATTTATCTAGTTTTGAAAGAAATTTTTCTAAATAAAACACTATGTGCATATTATCAACAATAACACGATATGATCATAGTATTTAAATATAAATAAATTTATACAAGTGTAAAAGTAAAATCATTGATTAACACTCTAGAATCATGTCCCTGTCCCAGCCAAGGCTGACTAGCAGAAAAATCCATTATTATTAATTGTTTTCTGTGTAAATAGTGGCAGAAAGCCTAAATAATTTAACGAAACTTTTTTAATGTCTTTCACGGTTTTATTCAACACATTCTTTTATCACGGTACATTTTTTATTATGGCATATGGAGGCAGACGAGCAGGCGGACCACCTGATGGGAAGTGGTCACCGACGCCCATAGACATTGGCAATAACAGTTGTATCGCCATCGCGCTGCCTACCGAGAAACATCGGGTGTTACTAGTAAATACGCTGGCTACGGTGCCCTTCAAACTGGAACACAGCAGTGTTTTCACACTTTGCTTCGCGGCAGAGATTAGCACCGCGGTGGTACCCACCCAGACGGTAAAAAGGGGACCTACCACTGGTATGTTACCATATTAATTTTTTTTTAGAGATATGATAAATTATATACATTAAATAAAAGATATGCCTTAAATATCTCGTCATAATCAGCCTGTGTTAGTCCACTGCTGGACATAGGCCTCATCTAATGCTCGCCTTCATGTCACACCACGCTGGTCTAATGTGGGTTAGTGGGTGGACCGACCTTTTGCATGCCCATCCGAGGCATGGATTTTCTTAAATTTTAGACAATTGAGTGATCGGCCTAAATTGTCCTAACCAATCAGAATATAACTCTCAGCTTATTTTAATGACACTGGTATTTCCAATTTTATTAAGAGAAACACATTTTCTTAAAAATTTACCATTTGAGTTTATGCATAATGTAATAATAAAAACAAAATACTCAAAGAGAACAATACCTATAAAAGTTTCTTTAGTCAGATACATTTATTTTCATATGGATTTATTGAAAGAGTAATGAAAATAATTTCGCAATCAGCGTTTCAATGCCGTTATTCATTCAAAGCTTTATTTTTGCTTTTCTTTTCTCTTAAGTTTCTTTTGTATTTATTTCAGTTTCTTGACACGAAATCTAACAATTTAGCTAGCGTGTCAATATAAGAAGTTGCAAATAAAAAGCGATAAAAGTAAATTTAACTTAAATTTTTACTCCGTTGTATTGTAACGCAAATAAACGTTTCCAAAAATAATTTCTTTAGAAAATTAGAAACTTTCTCATCAAGTGAGAAATTATTTTTTAGGTTGTTCTATAATTAAATAAAAGTAAAATATTTTAAGGCCTCAGTCTTGATAATTATTGTAAGTGAAAATTTATTGAAAAAATCTTTTTCTACACATTTTCAATACACCTTGTGTCTGTTTAATATAAATCTAAGCTTCTCTGGTTTTATATCCTTGAACCCTTTTAAAACTAACTCAAAAATTGGTCTTAACTTACAAAGATAACTTGCTAAATTGGATAATATCCTTTTTGTGCAGTTATGTAGGCTTTATGTATTAATTTATAGTAACTATGTAAAGTACGTTAAATAATTTCACCTCTATAATAACTCACGAGAAACCGCTTCAAATAACAATTTGTGCAAAATAAATATATAGTATCCATTGGAAATAACTATGAGTAGTAATAGCTAATTGAATTCTTATGGTTAAATACATTTATTTAATGGACCACTATGAAATACAAATGAAGCAATAATGTGAAAAATTTGATGAACATCAATAAATTATTGCTTTCCACTGCCATGTAATTGTTTGATTCACGATCATAAAGCGGACAATTGGAAATATTATCTGATGTTAAAGTGAACTTTTTTCAATTTATGGGCTTACAAAAATGAACAATAATAAAATTTGTCGTTTACACTTAAACGACAAAATTTTACGGATAATTAGCTTATGTGAATCTGTGTGCTGTTGCCCATAAGTAAACGGCCATTGCAATTCAAACAAATAGAATCGATTCGTTTGCTGTTGAAGCACAGTTTACACAATGGCCTGACCATTTTAAATTCGAAAAAAGGCTATGTAGAAACAGGATAAAACCATACCTAACCTGAACCTCTTTGACCGACTTTCCAAAAGAAGGAGTTACTTGATTCGGAGCGTATGGATATCTGAGCTTTGAGCATGTATGTCTTAAATGGTAGGTAATAGCAGTCATATGCTTCTATTGGTTTTATTAATTTTACTAAGTAGTTTAATAGATATTTAAATATTAGATCTACTTATTTAAGGATTTTAAGCGTTAATTCTTTACATGTACGAATATAATTAAAAGAAAGTATTAAGTTAATAAATCATCAATTTATATTATATTGAAAATTTACTAATAATTGACTAATGCAAACATCATGAGAAAACAGAGTCTGCACATTAGAAAAAGATACTGTGAAAAACTTTGAAAACGAATAGTATGACCATTATATTCATACTTTCCAGGGTCTGTAGCGCAAAAAATCCGAAAATAAAAGAATTTGATTAAAAATGTTGGTAAACCTAGACTAAAGTAAGGTAAACATAAACCTAAACAAGATAGACTTAAGTTGCATGTACATCTATGTTTTAAGAATAACCCACAACAACCATCTCAATGTAACCATTTATAAATTTTGAGGAATATTCAAAGTTAATTTACGGTAATACATTGTTACTTGAAATATATCAGGGATTTAAGATGCGCTAGCCAAAAATAGTTATAAGTATTATAATTAATACTTAATTTGATAAAAATGCTTTTTAAGTATTTCTTTTTTTTCGTATATATTAAAATTATGTTCAATAAAATATAACCAAATAAAATTAATACTGCCAGCCACTACAACTTGATCAAATAAGTGTAATCAAAAAAGTGCAGTACATGAAGTTAAACTATAACTGCATAACTGCCTCCGTAGCCTTGTGGTATGGGCGTGTGCCTTAGAAACCGGAGGTCTTGGGTTGGAATCCTGCGGGGACTCAATAAATTTTCATTGTTGTTTCCTAGTTGGTTATTGGCAATTTGGGCCGATCACTCAATTATCTGAAAAGTAAGATGATCCATGCGTCGGATAGGCATGTAAAAAGTCGTTCCACCCACCAACCCGCATTGGACTTATATTTAAAAATCAATATTATAAGAAATTAAGGATTCAGAGTTTTATTTAAGCTAGGTTGTCGACTGGATAAATAGGTACAGCGCAAATATTGTCCTTATCAGCCCACAACTAATAAAAAATATGCAAAAATTGAAGCGATTAAAAGCCGCACGTGTTTTACTACACACGACATAAAAGAAAAGTATAAAAAAAGATTTTCAATCACTCGCATCTAACGAGTTCCACTTTGGCTTTTCGGTTAGGTCGTTATAGAGATTCACATTTTAAAGTCAACGCTCCGTACATCAAGATCTGGAAATAATATCCTACGTGTCTGTCAAATGCAGAAACTTAAATCTTTTGGGTTGAAGTTGCGTTGTCACTTTGCAAGATATAGAAAAAACTGCGAATAAATGACAACACTAGTTTTTCCAAGGTTCGAACTTCTGGTATCAGAACCGCAGTAGTACATTTGACAGCTTGTAAGTAAGTAATAACACATATTAGCTATATTTAATAATAACATAAAAGCTTCAACTTTAAAAAAAAAATGGATTTAAGTCCACCTCTTATAAAACATATTTTAATGTTCAGTGTTTTAGCCTGTTCTGACCCCTTTGCCAGGAAATTTATGAAAACTCATTAAGTTCTACAGAAAAAGTCTTTAAATGTATACTTTATTTTTAAATTTGTTAGCTTTCCGTTAAACCGTTCCGTTAAACTTTAACGTTTTATAAATAATTAAACGCTAACCATTTAGCATTTAGATCTTGGTTCGATTATATTTGCTGACTTGTAAATTTATCATATCAGAAATAGTGAAAAAATCAATTTTGATATGAACTTAGATTTTTGGTGATTCCCACCATATAAATATATATGTACATACATGTATGTCATTGATGACTTTATCCTGTACCATTTTAAAATGAACTAAAAATCAGAATACAATTGTAAGCAGTTAAATGAATGGAAATAAAAATTCGTAATTAAGTTCTTTTTAACTGCAACATCTAGGGTTTACGGTCAATCCCGAACCATTTTATGCATTCAATTCCATTAAGCTTTACCTACAGCTAAAAGCTGTATAGCTCCCAATACCGTTATATCGATGCAATTTTATATAAAACGAGAAACGCCCTTGAAAATAAAAATCATTTAATTATAGAAAAGAAAGAAATATTAACTTAAACAGCGGCAGTTTCTAATTATAAAGTGAAATAAATAAAAGATTTTTTCTAAAGCATATAAACCACGTAAAATTAATATGTATGTATTTATGCTTACATTTTTATGGTACTCGAATCGTCGATGATAATTACTTAAATAATGTTAATATGTTGATGTCATGTGTTGTTGAAGTCAGTATAAAAATTGTAAATCAATCCTAAAAAGGATATTAAAAAATCTTATACAGATAAAAAACTGCCTCCGTAGCCCAAATCACCCAATTGTCTGAAAAGTAAGATGATCCATGCGTCGGATGGGCATGTAAAAAGGCGGTCCTCCCACCAACCCGCATTGGACCAGCGTGGTGGGATACGGTCCAAAACCCCCTAATGGATAGGGGTGTATTAGGGGAGGCCTATGTCCAGCATCGGACTATCAAAGGCTGATGGTGATACAGATAAAGATGAGATTGAATTAATATATTTAATGCTTGTTTATTAACATTACATTAAAAATATAAACCCTTTTTATTAAAGATGGTTAAAGCTTTTATATAGGAAACCTCTTATTGGGGGTCATTTACTGAAAAGGCTGTTTCTTCCACAAAACAAGTGAGCTTTAGATTACAATATAATATCCAATGCGGCAACCTGATCTTGTACTTTCAGCGGGACATATAATAAACACAACTTAATCCTGCTCGTGACATTCATATATTTTATGAATAAAAGACCATTAATTGTATAGGCTTTTTAAGTAGGAAAATATACATTTTTTACTTACTTTTATTCTACTGTTATTGGAAACTTAACAGTATTAAAGATCGCATGAAATCTTTATCTTTTTAATTTGTGATATTTATTTTCTTTTTCTTATTTTTCATACTAAAACGCTTTGTGATTTAAATTTTCCCTTTATCATAAACCCTTTTTTATTTTACTCCTTCGCTGCCATTTAATTAACAATTTCTTAGTAGATTTACCATTTCCTCCTACTGATATACTTCCTTTTAAATATAACAAAGTAATAAAGTATCCTCAACGCCGATTACTCAGTGATTTTCTAAATAATTTGTAGAAGTTGTCTTTCAATTAATTGTAGGTCATGACAGATTATGTATGCAATTTTCAGAGACGACTATGTTAAAAAAAGTAACTAATAACAAAAAATTACTATAATTATTGCGATAAAAGTGGTTAAATGGGAAATGGATTACCTATTTCCCCTTTTAACCAATAAAAGCTTAACGGTTCATATTATGGTATGCGTGTCTATCATTAGACGTACACTGTGAAAGGGCGAAAATACACTTTTGCAATTACAATTAATTAAAATTAATATCAATAATATCACAGTATTTGAATACAAATCGCGGATATTTCTCCTATTCCACGCGTCATAGGTAACAGCTGATTATGTAACAAAAAGAAACGTGATTTATACAGTCAGGACAGACGTAACGTATTAAAGTTTCTTTTTTTCGAATTTTACGGTAGGAACCCGATTTAGAGTCAATACTAACACCAGTTTTTAAGGTTAAATCTTTTTTATCAAAACGGCGGTAGTACAGCACCTTGCGATAGTGGAGTGCGGCAGCGAAGACTCTTCTAATGTTGCCTCCAAATGGCAGTAAATGTCTTGACTTTTTAAACAGAGATAATAAATAACGACTTGCACTTGGTTCTATCTCTTTTCTAAAACACGTACCAACACGACGCAAACAAATGAATAAATTCGGAAACAAGGAAAATTTCAAGAATAAAAAATATGACCGACGTAAGCAGCATAAACATTTTTTTGTAATATAAGTGGATAAGAGCATGCTCTCTCCGCATAACTGACCCGTGATTTCTGTCATGCATTTTAAATCTCTAGATCTATATATAAATATAATCTCTTATATATATATATATATATATATATATATATATATATTCTACCTTTCAAGGTATTCATTTCGTTAATTTATCGTTTAAGAAACGTTTTATGTGATTACAATGAAGAGTTTTTAAATGCATTTACTTTGACTAATACTTGCACCATGTTAACTAAATTTAAGTGTTAATTTGCAATGAGTTATTGAGTTTATTGAAAAGTACTACCTGAAATCATTATTGTGGATTATTTTTTAAATATAAATAAAAGCACTTGCTGATTTTATTACAAACTCTTTGAAGAAGTACAATTACGTAGAACACATGTTAAGCCTGTCTTTTGCGGTTTCGACAGCGCTTGCGATTTAATCGCATAAGGTTTTATTGCCAATTTTTTTTTTGATTTTCATATATTTTTATTTATAAGCTACGAATCACGTAATTATTATAAAAATAAGGACCACATGACAGCTAATAGCTATCATTTATAAGAAGAATGGAATATCAAAATCGGACCTCTGGACCGGAGCCACGAAACCCTATATATTAAAAAAAAATACGCTCCGAATTGAGAACATTCTTTTTTTGATTTCGGTCAAAAAATGAAAGAGAATCTATTTTTTTCTTTACTAACATTTCAAATATCTGAGCTATGGCAGCCAGTATTTTTTCTTCTTACCATGAAGTAAGTATATTGTTCTCAGTACTAGTTGTCCAAAAGTTTTATTTATCTTAAGGGAAGGAAAAACTAATCGGTGATGAAGACTGTACGAGGGTGGTCTGAAAAGTTTTCGATCTAAACTCAAAGATGGCGCCACTAGTTAATACAAGCTAGTGAATGTAGTTGTGCATATTTTAACAGTTACTCACCAAAGTTTTGGCCATTTTGGACGCGCAGTTTTTAGTTGACAGTCGTTTAAGTGAGTAGAAGTGAGTGTTTTTGTGAAAATGGAAAAAATTGAGTATCGAGCTGTTATTAAATTTTTGTTTTTGAAAGGCAATACGCCTAGTAAATCAAAGATGAGATGGATTCTATATCTGGGGACTCTGCACCATCATTTACCATAGTGAAATTTTGGGCAACTGAATTTAAACGTGGCCGTAAGAGCTTGGAAGACGATGAACGTTCGGGACGTCCAAAAACTGCAACTACTGACGATAATGCTAAAGTTCACAAAATGGCTTTAAACGACCGCCGAATTAAAGTGAGAGAGATAGCAGAGGTTATGAAAATGTCCAAAGAACGTGTTTGTCACATATTAAATCAAGAGTTTTTTTCGGATAGTCATGGAGTTATCTTTATCGATTATCTTCAAAAAGGAAAAACCATTACAGGAGCATACTACGCATCATTACTTGACGAGCTGAAGGTACAAATTGCGGAAAAACGGCCACATTTGCAGAAAAAAAAATCCTGTTTCACCAAGACAACGCGCCGTCTCACACCTCAGCGGTTGCCATGGCAAAAATCCACGAGTTACGGTTTCAACTGCTTGACCATCCGCCTTACTCACCAGATCTGGCCCCAAGCGACTTCTTTTTTTGATCTCTCTATTTAAAACTGCGCTCGGAGGACAAAGTTTTTGAGCAGTTATTTTGCAGAGAAAAACGCCAAGTACTATTTGGACGGGTTACAGAGATGGGAGCATCGCTGGGAGAAGTGTGTAGAGTTACAAGGAGACTATGTAGAAAATAAATAAAAAAGTAAGAAAAGATCTTTTATCATTGTTAGGTCGAAACTTTCAGACCACCTCGATATTTACGGAATGCGAGGACTGGACTATTGAGTTGAATTATTAGTAAAAAAAAAATACATTTTATTGTTTCTTCATAGAATATGAAGCGAGAAATTGTGTTGCACATTTGTTTACCTTTAACTATAACATTTTCCTTTTTATCTAATCCTCCATTATTTTTATATACTATATAAAAATAATATTTTATATATAAAAACAGTAGAGAGGCAAAACTATTCACAACAAAAATACGACAATGGTCTCCTTTTTAAACTTTAGTTTATTATTTTACTCTCCATGTCTGTGACTAAGCACAACACTTACTGTCAGAATGTTTCCTCCATACAGTATGGAGTATTCGTTAGCTACATTATTAAAGCTTAAGTCATAGCATTTACAGTACTCTAGCCTTTTTAAATATCATCTTATTTGTTTTTGTTAAAAACGTTGATTTAGTTTTCCGCCGTTGTTTAATCGTTGATCAAGTGATCAATACATAGGTTATTATAAGTGTACTATTTGTAGATAATTAAAGACAGATGTATAGCAAGAGGTTCTTATAACTAGTGAAATTTATGGACCAAAAAGAAGGCTCATGCGTTTTAAACCATGATATGACCACTTATTGCTGCTGCTGCAAGTCCTTTCGCGTAAAATTCAATTTAAAATCGCGAATAATATTGGTCGTTTTTCACTTTATATGACGAAGTAAAAACTTTTTTACTTTAAGTTAATATTCATGAAAAAATTACTATAAAAATAACACTCTAATTTCATGAAATATGCACCAATGTGGTAATGCTCCGATTTTTGTATTTTTTTAATACTGAAACTTACTCAACAATAAGTGTACACTTAAAAAAAACTTGATAACTGTCTATCAGAATGAATTGTGTATACATTAGACGTCCAGTAAAATTCAAACTTTCTAGCTTTTTACGTTTCTAAAATGAGCTTATTTAGTGGACTCACACTAAATAGCCTGTATTTAAGAAAAACGTTTTGATTTTTATTTACATTTCATACACGACGACACGTCGTAAGTATCTAGTTATCAAAGTTAAATTACACTGTATTTGAAAAGTATCAAAATAATAAAACATACTTTTAGAATTTTAACTTTTTATAAAAACTGTGAAAATAAAAACCTGAAAGTACATCAAACGTTCAAAGTTTTGTAAACTTAAAAGACGCACTAACAAAACTTTTTCTAATGCAACGTTTCTAGCATTTTGAAGTGAAAAACTCACATCGAAGGAAAATCTATTTAAAATGTGTGAAATAAATTTACTTAAGCGCTAACATTGGATTTAAAGGTTAAAAGTGGACGATATATGAAGCTTCATTCGCAATGGTTGTATTTTACAGAGCATTAATCTCAAGTAAAAATGCAAATTCTCTTTCATCATTAGTATTTATCTACCCGGCTTTGACCTAAGACTCGCATTAACTAAATTCAATACACTACTATCATCAAAGTGAAACACAATTCTTTCTTGCTTTTATTTAACATTTTTAATAAAAAATTTTACTCAACTCTTTAATTGAAATCCATACGCATTTCAACATACAACATACATTACAAAGTGGTCAGTAAGAATTGCAAAGTTACAACACAGAAGAAACTTTCGCACATTTCTTGATTAATTATTAATTTGGCTTGATTGCAATGAATACTTTAGAAATATATATGTATTATGGCATGCCAATTTTAATTGAAACTATGCTAAAAGGTCAAAAACAGTAGAATTATATGTCACGTATTAACATGTTTGTAATAAATCCAAATTTATTCACTTCATTCGCAAAATTACCTCTTTGTATTCAATTGTTTTAAAACAGTTATTTTGTGTTAAATTCCTGTGAAAAGTGGTCTGTTGTTTAATTATGTTGCGTGATGCGTCAAACGCAACTAATCAATGCAGTGTACACTGTACACTGTCACACTGTCTGTCATGTAACAGTCATTTTTATAAACAAAATATACTCCATAAACATTGAACTAACCCCGTCAGGTGCACTCTTATAACCATTGTATCCAATCCCTTACATATTGAACAACTATGTATTTCTTAAGCTATTGTGAAGCTTAGCTTAGCAGGCTTTAAGCGCGGATCGAATCGAGAAATTACGTATGGAAAATAAAGTTCAACAGCCACCACATTGGAAAAACTCGGATCTTTATTGGAATACGATGTCACCCGAATTGTCAATGATAATCGAATTAACTGAGTGACATTTTATTCTATCTATAAATATAAAACTAATGATTCGTATTTAATGTTAAAATGAATTATGGCAATATGGAGGTGTATAGGTACTGAAGTTATTTTAAAGAGCACGATAAATATGAACCTTTCCGGAAAAATAAACTATAATAATAGGTATCAACATCAGTTGATAAAAATTCTTTCTACTGCATAGATTTTTTTTTGTGTTATTCTCCGAGTGCCACATGCAGTGGAGGCAAATCCATCCTTTAGTAGTGAATTATGCACATTTAATAATAATGAGTGACTTTACCTCCTATAATAAAAAAAAATCTAAAGCGAGCTATTTGGTTATTACAACATACTTGTTTTGTTCTATATAAACATGGCGTAAATGAATATGATGTGTTACGTACCTTTTATTTTATAAATGTAGTGATTTTTTTTTCGAAATATTATTCAAAAAAAGAAAAATGGTATAATCCTTATAGTATACATTTTAACATATATTTTATTATTAAACTGCATATTCTTTCATATAAAATAATAACTCAACTAACAAAATAATTTTAAAACAAATATCTTAATGTATTTATATGGATTGTTTTAATTCCTTTTGGAAAAAAGTTACGTTAAAATATAAAGTGTCATTGTTTTAATACATTAAAATGGCTACTAAGTATCCCCTGTACTTCATCATGGAATTGCTTTGTAATTAAATCAAGCCGATAATTATTATATTTTTGTGGCCACTACTTCAATCGCTTTATAGCCCAGATTCACAACTTCCTTTATGAAAAGGAATAAACATAATAATGAAGAAATGTACCATTTAAAACGTTAATGACTTAGTCATTACCCCCATTGTCATTTAAATAGCAGTTCGTTAAATCATTAATTGGAAATAAATATTCTGTCTCGACAGATTGGTCGTGTAATTTAATTTTTGGAGATGAGACAATTTGACTGTATTGAAACATACCAGTTTCATTTAATAATTAGATGCAAAATAAAGTAAACATATTTTATTTTTTAAACAAGAATACCTTATAGATACTTTATACCTTGTATACGATATGATCTTAATAAATAAATAAAAGAAGTAAAATATGTTGTTATTAATTTCAAATGTTATTTAGTAATAGCCTACTAATGTATATGTGTTTTTACAATTTTGTTATAAATTTTCTCATAAAAAAATTGATTAAAAAAGAGCAATTAAAAAAAAAGAACTCTTTGCTAATATTATTGAATAATATTAAAAATTCAATTTAATTATCCCTAATTTAATTAATTTGTCAATAGCTTCAGGGTTTGGTGGCAAAGTGAAATTTCTCTATGTTACGCCAGTATGAATTAGGCGCGAGGATATTTTAGTACTATCATTTACCTTCGGTGTTATTTGAGTGAACAAAAATTATATGACAGACTTCGATTGGCCTTTCGCGATAATGCCCATTTCCGGGCCATTATTAATAACCGGTTTAATAAATTTACGTGGCGGCACCAATCTCAACGATATTCTACGCGAGCGACAGACTTTTACGGCAACGACTGAAAATAGCAATGATTGCAGAATTAAAATGTTAAACGAATGTAATTTTCGTTTGCCTTTATTATATTGTTTTTTTTTTGCGATATTAATAGTTGTGTAAAAATTTCAGCATGTTTTTTAGTTTTCATGTTTGCACCTAATTGTCTAAAATAAAAGTTGATCTATGCATCAGATGTGTATATAGGAATCGTATAGTTTGTCAGGTTGATCAGAGGCCCATAGGTTAATTAGGCCCAAGGGTTATTATTAGTTAGGAATACTGATATATATGCTACATTATTTCACCCAAACCAGCTACTTTAAAATAAACAGGCTGTTTCTAGCTTTCGTGGCTCCTTTCGCGGCATTTTGTTATATAAGGTACAATTGACATGTAATCCATGTGCAAATTCAGTTTCCACCTTCAGTTTATTAAAAGTCAAAAGTTAACCTGATCCTATAAATAATGATTGGAGACTAATGTACGAAATATCCTATAGAAGACATAACATAGCATCATAGTCATAGGCAGCTCTTGAGAAATCATAGTTAAGCTGAGTGAGCTTTTATTTATTTGTAATTTGTTACTTTCTTGAAAAAATCAAGTTGTAGTAATTATTTCAGTAAAAATGTGAAATAGTGCAATGTTTTTCGAATGATGAAGACTACGTTTTTTACAAAAACTGTTTAATTCGCTGCAGACAACGTACTTAATTAAAAATTCGTTCACCTATATTTCGCACTCACTACGTACTTCTATTTACGAAAATAACACAACGTTGTGAATGTAATCCTATATCCATTTACTTTATATTAATAGCAACAGAAGAGTTATCGGTTACATTTTATTTGTATATAATAAGCTAAGTTACTAGTGGGTATGATATTTAAAATTATATAATTTTTAACAATATTGTCCGTGCACAAACTTTTGAGAGTCCTGTACAGTATCGGCAAAATTTTCAAAGGAATTTGTAATCAATCACAACGTTTAGTTGTAAGTGAATAATTTAAAACCCTTTTTTCATAATTTGTATGCTTAATATTCTCGGAAATGGGCACAAAATAAGTTTTCGTAAAAGAAGACAATCAAAAACAAGACTTTTGCAGTTTCTAAAAAACAATGTAAGCCTTGTATAGGACAGGGTTACTATACTATTACTTCTATTATGGAATGACTGCAGCAACTTCAAAGCCCTAAATCATTTGTGAAGTTTTGTACAGAACTGATTATTTGCTCAATCAAGAACAACAACAACACAGTGCGCTCGTGAGCTCTCGGATCGACCGGACAAGCCGCTCGATCCCCCTGCTACCTGCGCCGTCCGCCTAGCCCACCCGTGGCCACGCCCTTCCCCGACGCCTACAAGTGGCGAAGTAAGAAGACGCCGAGTCATCGTGTCACCGTGCAACAGTGCAGTGTTGGTGTCGGTGTGTGCCGGTAGGTGTCGAGTGTCGACGCGTTGGGCGTACGCGCCTGCGCGCAGATAGCTAATGTAGCCGTCCGGTCGGGTGAGTCGTTCCGATTTTGCCTATTTATTCAATTTTCCCTTTACAGCGTTCAGACACCTTCTGTTGAGATGTAGGAACCTTATATATTAGTTTACTTTGCCAATTAAATTCATCTGCCACGTTACACCGCGAACGTAGTAAAATTCTAAAATCAACGCACACCACCCACGTGGTATTTATTTTCTTACTAATTGCTAGGTGATGCGCTAGGTGAATACCTAAGTTGCTGCGTTAGGCAGCAACAGGTCACCTACCTAACTAGTTTTTCACTTTTAACGTTGGTTTACACCTCCCTGCTCACTGGGGCGGGAGGTGAGACACACAACCCCAGGCTTCACCGGAGGTGCTTGCCTGCCGTTATTAACCTAAATTCGTCGCGTAGTTTTGGCAACATCGCCTAACGATGTTGCATTTAATCTGAAAGCCCTAAAGGGCAGAGCCTCAACTTTGAGGATCTAAAGAACAAATCGCCGGAAGCGATCAAGAAGCCATCCAGGCAGGTTAACGCCAACGGTGGCCATCAGACTCGTCATCCGAGATCGACAACATCTACAATAACGTCAGCTAAGCCCAAGAAGGGCAAAAAAATCGCGCGCCGCAGCTAGGGCCACGTCGGAGGTCGAATCTACCAGATCCATCATCCGACTCCGAAATGGAGGTCGAGGTCGAGGCAAACTCGGATGCCAGGGAACCGAGGAGCTAGACGCGGAGGCTTCCTACCAATACAATCGCGCAAAAGAAGCGCAAGAATAGATCGTCGCCGGCGTCGTCGCCGACCCAGACCCACCTGTCAAGGCGCCGAAATCGTCGGCCGCCGAGCTATCGGCCCGAGGCCAGTAGAATCAACCCCGCCGCCTCACGGCAAACACCATCCGCTGCTTCACAGCCGGCCGCATCACGCCATCAACATCGGCTGCTTCCAGCAAGCCACCCCGCTGCCTCACAGCAAGTACCGGTCTCCTTAGAGACAAAAAGCCACCGCCCTATTTACATTAGGTCGAAGGAGAAGTAGGGCCGAACTACGGTCTGCTTTATCCAACCGTGTTAAGTTCACGGCCAATAGATTCCGCCAGTGGGATCAAGATTCAGTGTAGAGACGGTGCAAGCGCACCGCGATGTCCTCAAAATATCTGCTCGAGAGCAGTATTGCTATCATACATTCGCGCTCCCGGAAGAGCGCGTCCTTCGAACAGTGGTCAAGGGCTGCCGAAAGAACTACCAACGCAAGAAATCTTCGACTTCATCAAGTCGGAGAATATCCCCATTATTCCGCTCAAAGGCTGTTCCATCCGCGGACCAAAGACCTTATAATGTCGTCCTTCTGACGCTCAGAACGCTCTGTGAGGCAAAAAAATTTACGATCTTAAGCACATTTGCGACATTGGTCGCATCTCTTTACTAACGCGCCGCATTCAAACGGCCTCCCAGGGCAGTGTCACAACTGCCAATTATTCGGACACACGGCCCTGCAATTGTCACGCACGACCCCGTTGCGTAAAGTCCTAGCCACACGGCCAACTACCTAGAGGTGCCCAAGTCGCTCAAACGAGGACCACCTCCACCGTCCACCATCCCTAGGCGCCCACCTGTGCCGATCCCTCCTCCTTCCCGCCCCTCCGGCCTGCTCCGGCGTGGCAAATACCAGCGCTCGCAGCGCCCCATGCCAGCGTGGCGGCAACCGACCCCACACCTGCGCCGAGGCGCTCCGCGTAGCGCCGCACCGCGCGCCGCACCTACAAACGCTCGCGAAGCACTCACCGCAATGCCGCCAGCAATGGCAGCTCTGGGACTAACACTGATGTGTTAGTTAATGACGGTGAGACTTCGCAGAAGTCGATGAGGCTCACCGCCGAGTTAGATCACCGTTGGCAACTTCACCGCCCGCTAGCTGTACTCCGCAGGTACAGAAACCTAATAGAACTTATTCGTGGAACTAAATGGCTAGTACACCACTGCTTTTAGAAACAACGTGGCCGCGCTAAAGCCACGCGCATTTAATTTAGCCTTTTTAACTGAAACGGTCTCACGAAACAAACGACCGAAAGTCAACGAATTCCTTCGCGAAAACGACGTTGACATTCTACTGGTGCAGGAGACATTCCTAAAGCCCGGAAGAGGAGATCCGAAGATTGCTAATTTTAATATCATAAGAAATGACAGGACCGGCGCTTCACACGGCGGCACTCTCATTTATTATAAAAGTCACTGCACTGCGTAGCTAATCGACACGCCGATCGAATCTAGAGCATTTAGAAACCTCGATCTGCAGGCTAGCCATGACAGGTCACGCGCCGATTACAATAGCTTCGGTATATTTACCATGCAGAGACACCTCACGCATAATTCAATCCGATTTCGAGACGCTACTATCCTTAGGAGACGCCGTCATCCTCGCCGGCGATTTCAATAGTAAGCACACCCGATGGAACTCGTACACTACAAATCCGCGGGGTCTAGCATTAGACGAATTATCAGATAAACTCAACTTCAGTGTGGTTGCGCCGTTGATGCAAACACACTTCCCACACGTAGTGGGACAACGACCGGATGTGCTTGATATTGCAATCGTACAAAACGTCAATCTCGCTCTTAGGAGCATAGAGGTCATCGATGACCTAACATCCGATCACCGTCCCGTGCTCTTAAAGCTAGGACCTTCAAATCATCCAAACACAGTTCTTAGAACTAAAGTCGACTGGCATAAGCTGAAGTCACAGCTGAGACTCTAGCTCACCTCATTTTAGACACCATACCTAATACCTTAAACACCGCTCACGACGTGAATCTCGCCGCTCATGCGTTCACAGTCACGTTCAAAAGTGTCGTCGAGGACTCCTCGAGGCCAAATCCAGTGGAGGAAAACCCCCGCTGGGCCTGCGCAAACGACATCAGGACCTCTTGCGACGCAAAGAGAGCCGCGATTCGCGCCCACGAGTGGTATCCAAGCCGAGCGGAACCGAAGGCAGCTACGCGCCGCCTGAACATCAGTCAAGACGCGCATGCTGAATTCAGGAACGATCGGTGGGATCCTGATCTGAGCAACCTCCATCCTTCCCATGCTAGCCTTCTGGCGCATTCCCAAAAGTCTCAAAGGCGGCGGCAGCCCATCCACCTATGCCGCCACTCATCCAGCCCGACAAGACCCCAGCGTTTCTCGATGAAAAAAGCCGAATGTCTGGCAGACAGTCTCGAGGCTCAATGCTCGCCCAGCCTCACAACCGGTGAGCGCCGCTCATCTCCGCAAAGGTAGAGGCGAGGTTGACCGGTTGACGCATCTACCCCACGCGACAGTACTCACACCGTAACGGAGGCGAAGTCGAATCGATAATCAAAAGCTAAACCACGGAAAGCCCCGGGCACCGATGGCATATCAAACCGCGTCATAAAGATTCTTCCGACTCACCTTATCAACCTACTGAGTCTAATCTATAACGCAGCTCTTTCCAGGTATTTTTCCAAACACTTGGAAGGACGCTGAGATTATAGAAGCTTCCCTCAAACCGGAGAAACCTCCCAACCTAGACCTCCTATCGCCCATTAGCCTGCTTGAGAGGCTTCAGGAAAATCTACGAAGATTGTTTTTGACCGCCTACAGGACTTTATGCAGGCTAATGGGCACTAATCAGTCAATTCGGCTTCCGGGCCAGACATTCCTGCACACATCAAGTGCACCCATCACGGAGCACATTAAATCCTGCATGTTACGGAACAACACACTGGGCGCTTTTCCTCGACGTGGCGAAGGCGTTCGACAAAGTATGGCACGACGAGCTTATATACAAGTTATATAAGCTCGGCGTGCCGTACATCTCGTACTCATCATACGAGACTTCCTCTGGAAACGAACGTTCCGATACCGCGTCGAGGGATCAATCTCAACCTCACCGCTACTGGCCGGAGTTCCACAAGGCTCCGTACTTGGTCTGTCCTATTCACCCTGTACACCTGACATCCCACATAATCACAAGTAAGCACCGCCTTGTTCGCAGACGATACTTCATCTTTTCATCAGTACATGTCCTTCCATAATCCAACGACGTCTCAAATCGCAGCCAGATGCTTCGGCGACTGGTTTCGACGTTGGAGAATCGAAATTAACCCTTCAAAAGCGCGGCAGTCTTCGTTTACCAACAGAATGCCGACGATCCTCCATGATCCGACTCTAGACTACCCAATACCATGGGTAGACAAAATCAAATACCTCGAGGGTCACCTTGAGCAAAACCCTCAGCTTCGGCCCGCACATCAAGCGAGGTCAAAAACAGGCGGCCTACCGTCCTGGGTCGCCTGTTTCCATAATAAATCCCAGAGCAAAGCTATCTCTGCAGCAACAGGTGTTGCTCTACAAAACAGTCATCCGTCCCATCGCGACTTACGCCAGTCGGTGTTTGCTCATGCATCCGACAAAAACATCCACAAACTCAAACCCTGCAAAACAGGTTCTACTGCAGGGCCACGGGTGCTGCACTGGTGCGTCGCAACCTGTGACCTGCATGTGGACCTGGATGCCCTCCATACATCAACTTTTGAAACAAGCATCTATCCGATTTTTCGACTCGGCTTCACGCAACATCCGAAAAGAACTGGTACGTAGCGCCGCCGCTTGACGTGACCACGCAAAGATAACGCGTCCTAAACGATGGAAACACGCCCGATATGGGCGACCGCGCCACATACTCACAGATCCGGACGACGATATAACGATCGTAGCAAGCGCGTGTTAAATCGTACTACCGAAACACTTTTGCCCTCGCCGTCGAGGGCAAACTCACACCCGTACAACAGATATCGGCGCGTACCAGGCCGATTTTCACCAGTAGATGAAGCGGTTTTGGCTTAAAAATTAACATAGTCACAAAGCAACTGATCAGGCCGAGGTTCGGCCACCAGGGCGCCCTCGATACAGTAGTTGCTAACGGGTTAGAAAGGATCAAAAGCGACTAACCGAGCCGAGGTTCGGCCCTCCTGGGCACCCTCGATTAGATCGCTGACGGTTTTAAAAATAGTGGCAGCCAGGCCGAGGGTCTCCCTCTGGGACCCTCAGGCTAAACTAACAAATTAGAGGTGAAACCTTGCACGCTTAAAGTTGCACAGCCCTCGACTCCGCCGAGGTTGTAATGGTTGACTCCGCAACGAAGTCATCAGATAAACGATAAACGATTATTTGCTTCAAACCAGTTTGACACAGACTTCTGCCTTCATAACCTTGTTAAGAATTAATATTTCTAACATTACAACTTCTCTTGTTTTATTAATAACAATGTTTTTATTTAAGTAACAAACATAAATTATTTAAATATATGAGAAATAAGAGCTGTGTATAAAAAAAACGTTAGGAAAGTATCATTTACTCAAAGAACAATTTCAAACCTCTCTTCCTCTAAAGGCAAGTTTATGCAAATCGTGAATAAAAATGTTCCAGAATACACAATTTTATTTCATTAATTGTATTCCACTTGCTGGCATTAGTCATAATAACTATAAGTGGGTAGAATACATTAGTTTATGTCTTGTTAATCCTTACAGCTCTACATGACCACAGACACTAGCTTGAACAGGGGCATTTTAGTTCTGATTTAGCATTAACATTAGAAAACTGTTTATACCAGAAACTTTGAAAATTAGACGAAGCTTGTAACATAATTCTACTGGAGTAGTAATAATAATTTTTAACACATTAAAGACAAAGTGCTTTATAAGCTTAATCTTATACGTTTAATAAGTCACGGAAGTTTATACATTAAAAAATAAGACATTTAATAAAAAGTGCTTAACGGAGACCTACTATAAAAGTACAAGAAGTCTGCACAGCTCGTTTTATTAATAACATTTTTTTTTATTTAAGTAACAAACATAAATTATTTAATATAAAAATATGAGAAATAAGAGCTGGGTATAAAAAAAAACCAATAAATTTTCATCAATAAAGTAGCATCAAAAAATCTCACTATTACACTGAATAGCTTTTTGACCGACTTCCCGAAAGAAGGAGGTATTCAATTAGGAGCGAATATTTTTTTTATTTATCGTCACCTCGTTGCTTTGCTCCTAGTGCTCCGATTTAGCTCATACTTTTTTAAATGATAAGTATAGGCTTTTTTTTAATTTAAAAAGCTATCCGCTGTCATTTGGTATTATTTTTTATAATTTCATATTTATCTTTAAGAGCGTTCACAGAAAACGTTTTAATGTAGACATTTTTTAAAAATACTTTGAGGCATATTCTCATTCAAGATAATACAGTGTATGTTTACATGAAAGTAATTTAATCGATTTTTTTTTCTTTCTGTTATATAAGAAATAGGCAACAATGTTATTATAAGAATCATTTATTAGTTTTTTAATAGTATGCAAGTATGTATTGATTTCCCAAGAAGTAAGTTTCAAGACAAGACCTTAATCAAATGATAAATTTTCTACGTTCATTAACATTCTAAATCTACGAATATAACCAGTTATTCCAACAAACATTAAAACCTTCCTGATTTAGATAAGAAGCCTGTGTAAAATATAAACAAAAGATAATGAAGGCACCAAATGCTTCTATTATTAATATTGAAGATTGAGCATCGAGGTGGCTTCACTTTATTAAAATTGAAAACTTGTAATATTCATCGTCTTATTAATATTTTTGGATTGAAAAGTAATTACATTATGATACCGATACGCGTGAAAGCAGTACTCCATCCCCGGTAAAGAAAACTTTGTTGCAACTTTGTTATATTGTCAAGTCAAGTATTTATAATGTAATGTAAGCAATGTAATTTAAAGTTTTGAGTGTTAATTCAAATCATTTTTTAGGACTCTTTGCGTGAAAAGGTACACATACACTCCATCCATATGTACGGATAAAAACCAGTATTCTGTACCTGTCTCTCGTCAAGCATTACACAAGTTTCTGAAACGCTTTTTGATTGAAACTTCCTGTTAAATATTAGCTTTTGTCACATCCTTTTACTGATTACTTAAATGCACAATTTTCCGTTTCTTTTTTTTATAACAAATTTATTTGTCGTTATAAATACTGCAGTATCTACAACACTTACAACTTGCCTAGTTAATCTGGTGATAATAATTTGAATTTATTCTCAGCTCAAAAAGTTCGTTAAACCATTAATTGGCAATTAACTTTCCGTCACGATGGATTGGACTTGAAGTTCAATCTTCGTAACTGACAGATCCCGAAAAATGAATGACCAGGCAGACCAAGCAAGTAAAATTTAATTATAATAACTTCTATAGAAAAGTTGATGCATAAAAATTATAGGTGCATGTATGTTATTTAGTACATGAATGAATACATATACCAAATAATGTAATGGCATTTTGATTATTATTTAAAAAGCCTAGAGGAAATAAGCTACTTTTCGACAAACGCTTTTTATGAATACTTCTTATGAACAAATTATAACTTGTTATATGAATCACAAACATGTGCACTCGTGCGCAAATAGAAACAGAATAAGAACGATCAACAAAGGTTCTAGCTTATTATAAATTATATTGAGGACCAATATATGCGAGATTAGGTTATATTCTGCACTAGAAAATACCCTGGTAACTAGATTTTTTTAAATAGTATATACATGAATATATTTAAAAAAACACCGCAGAGTTTCTTGCTTCTCTGGATACGTCTGAATTTTTAAACCGGTTGAACGTTCAATTTTGGAAGTACAGAAGTAATCAATAAAACCTAAATTCAATAAATAATGTATGACTATGAATAACATAATACTATAGAACATCCAGAACTCTGCTACCAAATATGTATTGATAGATTGAACCAAGAGCATCCGAGGTTATGACTATAAACCTCTGACCTGACAGTTTACACGTTTAGGCATGGGTTTGAATTTTTAATATAGAGTCGGCACAACGTTTTGGGTGACCCTTCAGTACTAACTGTCCGAAAATTTTCTTTACTTACTTTAAGAAAGTTTAAGTTAAAGATTTCCAGTAAAGAGTTCATATGTTCGAATCCCGCGGGGAAACAACGTTGAAATGTTTGGATTATTATATGAATATTTCATAAAATTGTTATCTTTGTTTTCTGGTTGGTGTGGAAATTGGGCCGATCATCAAATTGTCTGAAAAGTAAGACGATTTAAGTGTTACATGTGGCATGTTAAAAGTCGGTCCCGAAAGTCGGTCGAGAAAGTTATCCTTCAAATTTACTGAAAACTAATTCTAGTTCGAATGCAGTTTAGCCTTTGGGTCATGGAGGTTTAGATGTCAGTAGCTCTGCGTAAAAACAGTTATTTTGGTAAATCTGGATGGAGTAGAAGAAGATCAATGATAACTTGGGAAAATGGCTAAGTTAAAGAAGATATTTAGATAGAAAGAAAGGATAGATAAGAAAAACTATA
The DNA here is from genome assembly GCA_029286875.1 of Lamproptera curius. Classification (NCBI taxonomy): domain Eukaryota; kingdom Metazoa; phylum Arthropoda; class Insecta; order Lepidoptera; family Papilionidae; genus Lamproptera; species Lamproptera curius. The sequence goes on along the minus strand of JAGSMT010000560.1, from coordinate 30,985 downwards.
GATAATGCACTTTTTAGTTAGCTTTTGTTAGCGACTCACTAAAAAAAAATATGTCATAAGAAATAATTATGTTTGTATATATTAGAATCATGACTGTCTAAGGTTCTTACTAAGCAGATATTTACATAAGGCATTTTTTTTAATATAAATTAAACTTTGACCTACTAGGTTAGCCCCCCAAGTAGGTTCTTACTTTGTCTTGCTAGTGGGGCTCAGTATCTGTGCCCTGGTAGCCGCGGCTATTCTATTAGATACCTGACTGACATAAGCAGTGAGTTTAGCTGCAGACCCCAAGGTTTCTAGGTTGTAGCGGATGGGTACAAGGTGTGCAGGCGTACTGCCCCCCCCCCCTAACGGTCCTTCGTAGCCAAGGTGGAATCACGGGGAAAGAGGAGTGTCAGTGAGAAGTAGAGTATTATCTCTATCAACGTCGGCTGCACTCCAGATTCGATATAAAGAAGCCCTGGGGGAGAGGACATTCGGTATTTTTTCGTCTATCTCTCAGTTTTTCAGGAAACTGAGTTTGCGGCCTTTAATGATGCGGCAGTAGAGACTGAGACTCTTATTTCAATTGATCTCCTGGCTTCTACTGTTTTCTTAAATAAAGGAGCCGAGATGAAATTCCTATCATAACTATCGTAATAAAACGTACAATATTCTTTTTGGATAACACAACACTGCGATTTCCGGCGTTGCATTTTAAATCCCTGATATATTTTAATACATTTATTTTATTAAAAAACCTTTGTTAATCACATTTTTTTGGTCAAGTCGTAATATGGAAATGGTAATGTAAAGAGAAAAGAAAGAGGGAGTACATCTGATACAGTATAAGTAGGGAAGAATACATTAGTTTATGTCTTAGTAGGAAGAATACATTAGTTTATGTCACTAAAAAATATGTCATAAGAAATAATTATGTTTTGTATATATTAGAATCATGACTGTCTAAGGTTCTAACTAAGCGGATATTTACATACGGCATTTTTTTAAGATAAATAAAACTTTGACCTTTGAGGTTAGCCCCCAAGTAGGTTCTTAGTTTGTCTTGCTAGTGGGAGCTCAGTATCTGTGCCCTGGTAGCCGCGGCTATTCTATTAGATACCGACTGAATAAGGAGTGAGTCCAGCGCAGATGCTACTCCAGGGTTTCTAAAGGTTGTGGCGGATGGGTAGAAGATGTGCAGGCGTACTGCCCCTCCCCCTAACGGTCCTTCGTAGCCAAGGTGGAATCACGGGAAAGAGGAGTGTCAGTGAGAAGTAGAGTATTCTTCTATCAATGTCGCTGCACTCCAGATTCGATATAAAGAAGCCCTGGGGAGAGGGACATTCGACATTTTTGTTTATCTCTCAGTTTTCAGGAAACTGAGTTTGCGCCTTTTCTGAAGTGGCAGTAGAGACTGAGAATCTTATTTCAATTGATCTCCTGGCTTCTACTGTTTTCTTAAATAAAGGAGCCGAGATGAAATTCCTATCATAACTATCGTAATAAAACGTACAACATTCTTTTTGGATAACACAACACTGCGATTTCCGGCGTTGCATTTTTAAATCCCTGATATATTTTATAATATTTATTTTATTAAAAACCTTTGTAAATCACATTTTTTTGGTCAACTCGTAAAATGGAAATGGTAATGTCAAGAGAAAAGAAAGAGGGAGTACATCTGTGTTTGCGCGTACACTTTTACACTACAATATCTCCTGCGCAATTGGCTGATCTTTAATATTGATCGGCCGCTGTTGTTGGAATCGACTAGAAGGACATCATCAAGATAATAGTTAATATAACGTTAATGTCGTTCTTTAACGACTGCCAAAGATGGTCTTAACAACCGTAGAAAAGTAGTCTCTTCTGAGGATTACAAGTACGAAGCTAATTACCTTAACACATTAATTATATAAATTCTATATGTATTAATATAGGTATTATGAAGATTCTACCTAACGTGTTCCAAATCGTAAAACCTATTACAGGCGCGAATCAGTGCGAATAAAAACTGTAATAAAGTAAGGCATATCTGTTTGTAATCAAAATGAAAGCGTACACAACGGATTTTTTGTGGTCAATAAAATTTGTTGCGAACTTAATAGATTCTTTAAATTTTTAGATAGTACAAAAATTTTAAAGCGTTTGTTTTGCTATCTAAACATTTTACTTATTAGGGCAAAAACAGATAACAATATGCTTAGTACACATAACTATCCCGTGATTTCCCGTGATTTAAATTCGAACTGTATTTTAGGATGTTAATGTTAAATACATACTTTCTAGGACATCATTTATTTATTAATTAATTGGCTGAAAAAATACCTTTGTCTGTTTTGAATTTGTCTGCATGGAAATGTCTCGCTGTTTATTGCAAAACAATTCTGAATGAAATTATGTAAAACATCTTTTTAAAAGTTTGCCAAATGGTTAAACAGTGCGGTCAATAAAGACATTAAAAAGTGACATAAATTCCCAGGAAGTCAAATATTGGTGGAGAACTAAGCCTATACAGATCGAGTTTTAAAAATCCCAATCAAACTTCCATATGCTTCAAGTTTATTAGGGGTCTAGACGTTTGACCTCGACTTAGAGGTTTTTCGCACTTATCTCGAAATCATTGAGTTCTATTAATTCCAAAAATTTTCTACAAAAATTGTCTTCATGATTTATTCTTAAAAGTTATCATTCCTGAGATATCGCTTTTCGTAAACTCCAACAAAATTCACCTGAACTTTAAAATAACCTTATTTTTGCTAGTAAGATCAAAAAATTACAGTTTTGCTTATTAATAAACTTTCAACCGAAGGTGATGCAGTCGTGGGTCTCGTTGATCAGTTTACTAATTGTTTACGGACTTAAAATCGATTTAAATAGACGTGTATTGCAGATAATCATACGCTCAAAAAAGAATATCGTGTCATATCATTTTACAGGTAACGTATATTATAGCCTTATAAAATGTAAGTAATATGTAATTGTTAAAAAATCTTTTAACAATTTGTAGTTACTGAAAGCCACACTATAATAGTTTTGATAATCAAAAATGTTACTTAACTTACAATACTTATTAAAGTACGCCATCATAACTTTTTTTAAATATTTTACCCCGAGGATTAAAGATCGTGCAAATTTTATTACATCATAAATTCTTTCCTTTTTCACTATTTACTATGAAATTTACATTTGTAGTACTATTTAAAAAAATCTTATAAAAAGGTGCATTGCACAAAATTAAACTATTATTAAAAAGGTTTATCAAACGCAAACACAGAAATCCTTTACTTATAATTTTTTGCTTTAAAAATATTATTCAACTTTTATTTACACTTTTCGATTTGATCGCTCCTGTAAAGTAAATAATCAAAGGTTCAAAATTTAACAAAAACACTAAATTTTACCGATAAATTACGAAAATTAACAAACATTGAGAGTTATAAAACCCTAGTAATAATAACAACTATCAAGTTCATAGGTTTTCAAAACAGTTTCTAATTAAGCTAAAAAATATGTAATATGTAAACTGCCTCCGTAGCCTAGTGGTATAGGCGTGTGGCTTAGAAACCGGAGGTCGCGGTTCGAATCCTGCGGGACTCAACAAATTTTCGTTGTTGTTTCCTAGTTAATTTGGGCAATTTGGGCCGATCACCCAATTGTCTGAAAAGTAAGATGATCCATGCGTTGAATGGGCATGTAAAGTCGGTCCACCACCAACCCGCATTGGACCAGCGTGGTGGGATACGGTCCAAAACCCTCTAATGGTTTAGGGGTGTATTAGGGAGGCCTATGTCCAGCAGTGGACTATCACAGGCTGATGATGATGATGATGATGATGATATGTAAATGTACATTAAATACATCTATGTGATTTTTTTTTCGAAACCTTAAATTAGAACTAAATGCGTATTTTCACAGTTTACAGTTTTACAGAATTTAATATATTCAGGCTTTCCTTTCCTACATTAAGTTAGATGATTGATGATGTTATGCAAATAATATTACTATCATCGTCTAGTTAGAACACTCCTACTGCAAACCATTATCTAGCCGAAAACTTTAAAACATGTAGATTCCTAAGTGCCGAATAATAGTAACTGGCAAACAAATTTTAACCAGTTGATATGATATATTTATATTTATATATCATTACATAGCATAAAAATAACCTTTGCTATCTGTATGTATGATTCAAGAGGAAGGTTTTATTTATAATGAATGAATTATATTTAAAATGATCTCTGATAAGTTCTTATGTGATATCATAAATAAACATGATGGACTAGCTGCTTAATTCCTAACTGCTAATGCCTAAAAATTTCTTAGGAAATTTTATTATATTATTGTATAATTTTAATGATTGTTAACAAAATCTAAACAAACAAAGCTACTAAAAGTGAACATTTCAGACAAAGATGTGTGGAAATAAGCCATGTTCTGCATTTAACTGTTTCCGGGATCTCCTTGAGGGGAACATTTATTGTGACGCGTCAAAATATATTTTTCAGGACCTTCCGGTTCCTTTTTGAAGTTTAAAAATGTTTAACTGATGGTTGATTTTGACATAACTAAACGCTTGACGTATACTTTTCTACAATATTTAATAATTAGCTATTCATAGGTTTATTATTAGCTATTATTAGTTATACAAAAGTATCGCTGGCAGTACAATCTAGTGCAATATCATTCTTAAATTTAAAATTACTGTTATATATATTTCGAATTATAAAATATTGAAGATTTTTGTTAATAATTCTAACATGGTTAATATTCGCAAAATTTAAGTAGTTACAACATTTCCAATTTCAATGGAAATTTAATGTGTTTTTGGAATGAACCCGAAAGAAAATATGAGAGCAGGAGCCCAACAGAATGACTTTGAAAGGATGACAATAATTCTGTTCGAATCTTCGTTTCGGAATATTTCAAGTGAGATGTACTAAAAGATTTTGCAACCTTTGTACACATATTTAATTTTATTAAGTTAACCGTCTGGTCAATAATTTTGATGTTTTATTCATAAAAATTCACGCTCGGTTCTCGAATTAAATTACCATTTCCTTCACATTTTATTAAGTCTAGAAAAAAGGTTTAATTACTATATTTTTATACAAATCTCACATAAAGGCTTTTGAATTATTCAATAATAATTTTATCTTTTTTGTACGTATGTTGCTCAGAAATTAAATTCACATAACACATGTTAAAAATTATTTCATTTTATTGTGTTAAGGATATTTATAGGAAAAACACACGCTTATAGAACGACGAACTTTACCTGGGTAAATACAAGGACATTGCCTATTTCACGTGAATATAATCAAATTGGTAGTGTTTAAGAGTTACGGTTTAAAGTGAACTCTATCTAGCTTAATTAATGGGTAAACAAGACGTTATAATGGCAGTAAAATCGTTGATCAGGTATGTTGAGGCTATTTCTATATATATTTATACATATTTGAAGCTTTAAGCCAATAAGCTATTAAAATTAAATAAAGGCTGAGCTGAATATTTCAAAATTATTAGGATTTTTGAAATATTCAGTTTATTGATCCGGTTGTAGGTTATGTCTGTCAAGGAAGCATACTGCGTTGTTGAAGGTAAATATGATTGAAAATCATAAATAAGTATCAACCTTCGATAATTAAGATAAAAACTAATGTTAATGTACAAAAATATGATTCAAAATTAATAATTACAAATAAGGTAATCCACCAACCCGCATTGGACCAGCGTGGTGGGATACGGTCCGGAAACTCCTTCATAGAGAAAGCGTGCAGTGGGAGAGGCCAATGTCAACAGTGTACTAACACTGGCTGATGATGATGATGATGATGGAAGTACCACATATATTTAATATTCGCTCGTTATTTAACGAAGCCGTTAATTAACAAAATTTACCTTAAACATTCATTTACGATCGACGATAAAAATGTATATATTTTTATAGGAATCTATTGTAAATAGTCAAGTATTAAGCTATAACCAATCAAATTGATACATTTACGATCGACGGTAAAAATGTATATATTTTTATAGAAATCTACTGTAAGTAGTCGAGTATTAAGCTATAAACAATCAAATTGATACCATTCTTGTTTAACATCAGTAAAATATATTAAAATAGGTCAAACGTATGCATATACATGGTAATATAGAATATAACCAAATTATACACTATAATAGATAATTTTTCTCTAGAAGCTCTGGCTGGCAGGACTAATAAAAACCTTCCATTTTATTCGTGTCACGAATATCAAGATATAAATAAACCCTATAACGACTAATTTAGGTCAATTAAGTAATTTATTGTTCATACTAAAATATATTTAAACTAATTTACACAGTGAAGCGTACTGAAGCAAACATAAAGTGAAAATTATAATTACTATTTACCTAACTGGATTAATAAATATTAACATTTTGTTTGCTTATTATTCTGTTATGCATTTTTTCATTTGCGACAGTCTTAAATTTTCAATTTCATATAATCATAAATTTCATTTGAATTTACAATAACACCCAAGAAAAAAACAAGTTAGATACTACTGCAAGATTCTTGATAATTATGAACCAACCGGACAGTTTCGTGTTGTTGTTGATACCTAAACAATCGGGACTGCTTCTGTTGCGTCGTAGTCAGGGCTTGCGCTTTAGAAACCGGAGTATGTCGGTTTGAATCCTGTAGAGATTTAACAACAAGAGCAATGGGGCATAATCACCCGATTTTCTGTAAAGTAAGATGATCCATGCGTTAGATGGTCGCAGTGGTTATGTGTCCCATCGGACATAGAGCGTGAATGCAATGCACATGTGTTTGTGAGTACACTTGTGCTCTATAGTACCTCCTGCGCATTTGGCTGATCTCTAATATAGATCCGCCGCCGTATTCGGGTTCAAAAAAGAGGGCAGTATTATCATAAATTGGGACTATTTGTACTATTAACCTTAATATTTTATTCTATATTTATTATGTATGACGAGTCTACTTTTCGACAATTTCTTTGACTATCGTTATTTACAGACAATATTTAAAACTAAGACATATAAGCTCTGCAATTTCTACTTAACGCTCAGGCTAACCAGAGGCCCGGTGACCGCGCCTCATCGCACTATTTATATAGTGACGCAATTTCAACTTCCAGATACCAGAACATGAAGCCACCTGGAAAGCCGGAGATGGTCCTAGATTGCCGGATTGCCAACATATTCTAGAGACTCCTTAGAAGTAACACTTGTCCGCTCAAAGGTGTCAGTCTACACGAGTGCACTGCGAGAGTCCGTTGACATTACAACTCCATCAGACAGTTGGTACAGGAGCCAGTGATCCAACCCTAATGAGGGAGCTAGAGGAAGGAGCAATCTATGAAGATATATCGCTATTGGAGGCGATCTACTAAACTAATATTTGCAGCAAGGTATATCATACCTTTTATCAAATTTGCTTTAACCCATCTAATACTAATAGTCGAGTAGTAGAAAAGTACTATACCAATATTGTGAAATAGGTCAACTTGACTCTCAGTTTAAATTAGAAGATGTATTAAAATCGATCAATCTCTTTTATAATTTATTCTAGTAGTGTTTGTCTGTTAAAACCGGACTGCCCTGCCTAGCTTTGCCTGTTTATATTGTTACATAACATAATATAATATAAACCTTGCAAACCGGTTTCCTGTAATGGTAATATTTACTTATCAATTTATTTATCGCTTATTAACGGTATCAAAACATTTATTAATTTTATAAGAATGCCCTTTACAAATATATTACTTTTCATGAAAATACTCTTTGATTTCAGATTCGGATTGGACTTAAATTTTCATCTTCGTACACGACAGATTCTTGAAAAGCATTAATTGAAATTATTTAAGAATTTCTTTTTACTTTTTCTATATCCCTTACATATATTTTAATAAAATCTGCATTTAATATAAAAGTATTCGTAAATTATGAGCATTATTTTGATTTTAATTCGGTTCTCCTAAATTTTTAATGAATCATTGAAAGCAAAATCCAAAATTTGTCACTAGCAATATTAAAGCACAAAAATGTCCACTCGTCTCCGAATAGATCGATCGACAAAGTTTCTAGCTAACATATTACGAGAATGGGATACTCTGCTACCGAATATCTATTGATTGATGAACAAGAGCATACATCAAAGCAGCTATGAAACAGTAAACCTTTGACCTAGTTTACGCATTAATGTGTGTATTTAAATATGCCATACACACTCAACAGAAGCATTTAATTGACCTTTTAATAGAAAAGCTAATTTTAGCCAAATTTTCCAATGAATATTCCTTGGAAAATTTGGGCCCATTAGAACCTATGTCCAGCAGAGGACTAACACGGGCTGATAGTGATGAAGATGATGATGATTTGAAAGTTTACGCACATACAAGTTTATGCTTAAAAGATAGAAAAAATATTTCGCTTTTGACAATTGCTGTGTGAAATGCACAATTGAATTCAAATGTCAGAGTTTAAAGGTGAAATAAAGCGAAAAATATTGTGATTTTTTCTTCAAGGTAAAGCCATTCCGATAGATAATTTAAATTTAAAGTTTAAAATATGTTTTTTACTATTTAGAATTTATGTTGTATACTCGTCGTTATATTCTCTTTATTTACAACATACTTGTATTAACATGAGAAAAATAAAACGTAAATTCGAACACATAAAAATATTTGTCTAATATGTATCGTATTTAAACACTGGAAATAGAGTGAGCAAATATGTTATAAACAACCCTCTGATGTCAAGAACGTGCACTATTAATACGTGACTGAGTTAATAAAATGGAACTTAATTTAGTAAACGTCAACGTATAATGTATGCGTAAAAGTATGCAATCGTTTTAATTTTAACAGCACAAACAAAAAAAATTAAGAAATCGATGTGTTAATTAATTTAATATACATATTAATACTAAAAATGTCTTCAGGTTTATTTATACCCTTCTTTTTACTATTACGTAGCGATACATAAATGTTTGGTAATAACTAAAAAAGTTAAATGTATATTATTTAACAATTAAATTAAATGGTTAAACAGTACACAAATTATTGAATTGTTTTATCTAATTTTAGTCATCATCAGCCTGTGATAGTCCACTGCTGGACATTTACATGCCCATCCAACGCATGGATCATCTTACTTTTCAAACAATTGGATGATCAACCCAAATTATCCTAACCAACTAGGAAACAACAATGAATATTTGTTGATACCCCGCTGGATTCGAACCAACGACCTCCGGTTTCTAAAGCACGCGCCCTTACCACTAGGCTACGGAGGCATTTTTAGTAAATTTAGAAATTTTAAAATTTATATATTAACATTTTTAAAAAAGTACAGAGAAATAAAACTTTTTATTAAAAAGAACATTAATTTAAATCACTCTTTTTCGCGCTTATTTATAGGTCAATGTTTTAATGTTTTTAAACATTAACCTATTATTATTTCAAACATCTCGACCCCAAAACTTACATAATATAAATCACTTAAAAGTAAAAACATTATATCTATTAAAACACATTATTTTTTTAAAAATCTGTTGTTTATTAAAAGTACAAACTTTATATTCTCACCAGTTTTTAATGTTTACATTCCTTTCAATCATGTTGTCGTGAAGAATTTTTAAGACCGTATTTGGACTAAGAACTTTGAAATAAAAGTATAAAATGGTTCAATAAAAGAGAAACAGAGAAGGTCGTAGACACGCCTTTTTTAATCATTGTAATATAATTTCAATTTGACCGTTCTCCTTCGTTGGTAAAGTAATACGCAGTGCTGTCGGCCGCTTTCATCGCTTCACCGAAGCAAAATGGCGACGGTTCCTAAACAAAATCCACTTTATTGACCGCAATGCTTCCACGATCTCGACCTCTGTACTTGGACCTACAATATGTCGAGAACTCGACTGTATCGCGACAAGTGTTATCGAGGCTTCTAGAACCAAGTCGTCCAATATTACGGCAAAGTAAGGTTTCGTGGAATGCCATTCTGTGCCTGAGAGAAGTTTGCATGAGATTTCAATAAATTTTATTATTGCTTCTAAAAACAATAATAAAAATGGTGTCTATACTAGTTTTATCATGAAGTATTACAAATATGATATCTTAGTAGAATTCAAAGATTAGTGGAAGTTCAAGAATTTACACTAATAAAATAATGAAGAAGAGGCTCTGCACGTGGAAGGGCGCCCGGCACACAAAGAAAGCCACGGCGACTGCACAATATAGTATAATCGTTATTAATGTTTTTATTGGCTAAAGCGATGAGAAGAGTAGAACGTTCACCTGGTGGTAAATAATATTTACCTTGCGTATGAGAAAAGCAGCCACAAATGCACTCACAGCCCTGAGACGTGAGATGTTATATCACATATACCCAGTAATTACCCGGGCAGGGTGCCTTTCAAATCCAAAGACAGAAGTTTTTGCACACTAATTGTGGCTATAAAAAGCCAATTTAGCGTACACTATTAAAATTATTCCTCATCCAAACATATTTTTTTTTACATTAGAAATTTATATTACACATAAAATTTATAATGTTAATAAGAAATATAGACTCTTTCGAATTTTATGCCAAGTAGAATATACCTGAAACTGGAATATTATAAACTATTTTAGTTTACAATATTGCAGTTCAGATACCTCAGTGGTACCATAAAAATAGTGTCCAACCTTAAAGAAATATTATGACTACAAAAGATATAGTTTAATATAATTTACCAAGCATTCTAATTACAGCCTTTCTTGACTTTGCTTGCTTAGTTTCGCCATGAACGTGACCGTTCAGAAGTCCGAGCTTAGTCTTTTTTGTCACCTTAGTCGATCAAAAAATCAGATTAGAATTTTAAACTCGATTATAATTCTTATATATTCGAATCATAAATAAATTAAGTTTAAATGCTATTGATGATTATGCTTTTTATTTACCCTATTTATTTAACTGTTTTGATTTGTAATATAAACGTATACAAATATATAAAGCAGTTTTTATTAGAAAAGATACCATTTGCTATTCTGTAGATGAGTCTCACCAGTTATTTAACTATTTTAAAAGAAAACCCTTATTTACTTTGTATTTTTATGATTTCAATTCACATAACGTACCTTATATGAAGAGCAATGGTAACATACAGACACAAGATAAGAACAGCTGGTACGAAGAAAAAGAAGATACTGCTTATTTCCAGCAGAGGTAATGGAGCCATCAAAGCACAAAATGCAGAATTTAGTGACATATTACCCGAATCTAAAAAAAACAATTAGCTTTTTACCCGAAAAAATACCAATAACTAGTTCAAAATTTGTTATACAAGCTGACAAATATATCATGATAATAATACTTATTCGAAAACCTTACAACGCATTACATTTAATGTTCTTGCTAAAACATTTACAATTAGTTAACTAATAATTAGTAACATTTACTGTTTCTTAACTATCTAATGTTACTATAAAAATATCAAAAGGCTTTATATCATTTCCGAGTCTAAATTTTATGTAAGGTCTTGTCCAAAGAGTCTTTATATAGCTACTTTTTAATTGAAGGAAATGTAATGGTGTAGTGCTTGTCGTCAAGATCCTCGTGAGGCTGGGTTATTTAAAGTCAAAGCAATTGGCTTACATGCTGCCGTCATTTTTGTAATGATAGGTTGGTAGATCAATCAGAAGATGTTTTATTTCGCAGGCTCCGCTTTTCATTACAAATATACCATTTACTGGTCCTTGGGCATTCTGCCTCTATGTCCTTAAAATCTTTCTTGTAAATGACTGGGACTGGAAATGGTGGTGCAAAGGATTTGGTGTTTCAGATTAGGAACAATAGATAACTTATACATATCATATGTATGGGGTGATAAAATAGGATTTTATATACTTGATATTTCATTACCACATAATAAGAACTAAACTAATTATTTTCGTAATATTCTCTTATATTAAATTTGCTACCATTTTCATTTTCCATAAAGGGTATTCATTTTATTAATCATGTCCTCGATGGACTTTAAATCTAAAATTGAATGAATTGATTGAATTGTCAGCCTTATTACTTAGCTAAATTATTTTGTAACTTAAATAACTCTTGGAAAATTAAGTCTACATTATTGCTAAGGATCATAAGTATCTGTCCAAAAAGAGCATATTTTACTAGATCATAATTTCTGGTAGCTTCTGATTGATCAATTTTACTTATTAATATCTCCATTTTTTCTTGGTTATTAACAATACATTCTATAATTTTTGAATACTGACTGGTTACATTTTCCATCAGACTAATGTGTTTATTAAATTCTATTTTCAACATGTTTTCGCCTTCCCTTAAAGAACTAAACGCTTGTTTAAAGTTAATTGCGTCTGCATGAACTAGGTTGCCAGTAATACTTTTTATTATTGACCCAAAACCGTCCACAAGTCCTCTTTTCCCACGATTTATTTGAAACGATTTTAACTGTATGAAAACACTTTCAAGCTAATTTCTAAGGTATTCTAAATGTGGTTGAAATAACGAGCTAGTTATATTATTTATGCTAGGGCTAATAGTGTTTAATTGGTTTCGCACAGAATCTATTTTGTTTTCTATATCTTGAAAATAAACGTATTGCAAAAAAGAATGGTAATGGGAAAGGATTCGCGTGTGATCCAATTTGAAGGGTAATATACCGGGGCCGGCGTCAAGATTTTCCAGTAATTGCGTCCATTCTTTCTTACTAGGTCCACTTTCATTACGTTGTTGGAGATAAAAAGTATTTAATTCATCCTGCATAAATTCTAGAGCTTTTTCCGTAGTTTCCGGACGCATTTATCTAATTCTGGAACCAAAGGGTTCCTTTAAACCCCGCAAATAAGCTTGAAGTGTTAACTTTTTATATAGCACTCGTTTAGCTTCAATCGTAGTGCCGATGTTTTCATGTAACATTACGTACGTCATAATTGTACTGAAAAGGCTCTGTACGCTTCATAAAACTCTTGTCAGGGTACTTGACCCTTGGGTTTTAAGAAAGATCACCGTATAACGGGTTTTCGTCCGATGGTCAGAGAATTATTGATAAGAGCACTTTTAATTCCTGCCCATGTTTCGGAGAATGCCATTCAAATTTAATAATCTAGCCATGGAACCAGTTATTTTATTATGTATACCATTTATAAGGGTCAATTTATAAATTAAGCACCAGGTTCAATTTTTACGAACGTACAGACCAATTGATCTCATAAATTTATAAAACGAGTTTATACTACGGGTTTGCCATCGAATTCGGGTAACACTCAGGGTGCCTTGTAGTTAGCGTCGATATCATTTGACAAAGCCATACCCGTATTATCTATTTTTCTATGCTCGTCTATAATTCTAAGCCTACCACTCTTCTACTAGTTACCCTATTATTTCTTATTTTCCTGGGATGGAAAATTTTGAAATTATCAATTAAATTTTAATTAAAAAAGAAAAAAATATTGACCCCAAAAGTTACTAATACAATTTATAAAAAGGATTAGCAATTAATATACTTATCGGGTATAGGAATGGTAAGGATTGCAAGATTCAAGCACTCACTTCATTACTTTTCTTTGCGGAATCGATACCTGAATTCGCCTCTGCCTACTGCTCCCGTAGATTCTGGATCTTCTTAGCTAATCTTGATTAACTGACTCTACTTTAGAAGATCCTACCGATTGCGCCAGTTACGTGGGCTGCAGCCGAGGTTGCAAAAACAATTAATACTTAAATTGTTATTATTTTAATAAATATTGCATTTAGATTTATAACTAAAGGCACTCTCTTCGAAGTGTGAATATAGAATGCCATGCTAAAATAATTTCTACTTCAGGAAACTCCGAAATGCTGACTCGTTGCCTCGTGCCACAACTCTGGTGCCGGATGGCGTTGCAATGATCAGAATATCATTGATTACGGTTCCGTAACATGTTTTAAATTCAATCGCTCTTGTTAAATAAACCTGAAAAGGGTCTAAAGCGGTATCATAAATGATGTAAACTAAAAAATTTGCAAGGCATAACTCAAAAAAAAAAACATCAATGACTTTCTAAACGGAAATAAGGCGATTTCCACTTTTAAAGGATTTAAAGTAATTAAACCAGTAATATTTATAAATATTGTAAATCAACTATGTAATGATTTCTTTTCTTTTACCTAATAATAATATATATAAATACTCTTTTCAGACATTTTTGCATTATTTCATAAATTTTGCTTTTTGCTGAGCATTGGAAAAAATTTATATAAAAGATTTATAATGGAATAAATTTATAAAACAGGTCTTATATGCTAACAATGTAAATGTTTCAAAATAGTGTTTTTATATTACACAAACTAAAGATTTACATACCAGAATAGTATCAAAACATTGTGATAACTATATCAAAACATTTATTAATTCCTAGAATTCCCATTTCCAAATATATATATTTTTCATTGAAACTCTCTTTGAATTCAACTTCCTGTTGATTATTAGCTTTCGTATTCATCCCTTTCACTGATAACACAAAAGGCAAAATTTTCCTTTTAGATCCTTATCTCCAGACAAACAAATACCTTTATTTTTTTTCGTTATAACCGAATTCTACATAACACTAATAAAAAACTCATTCTCTTGACGACGATTTGACAACTTTGCAAAACCAATAAATAACAATCAACTTTCTGTCACGGTGGATTGGACTTGAATTTTCATCTTCGTAAATGACAGATCCTGGAAAATAGATGACCTGGCAAACCTGGCCTGGCCTAAAACAAAGCATTAATTACTTGAAATTATAAAAAAAATTCTTTTTTATGTCTACCAATATAATTAAGTATATATTATTTTACATTATATACTTACTTGTAATATTAGCAAAGTGTATGTTTCTAATGTTTATATTAAGTTCTAATTAAATACTAACGAATCGTTAAAAATAAAATATTTTTTTTTATAAATCCTAGTAATATTAATGCACAAACATGTGGACATGTTTGTGCATTACTACACTCATCTGTAAATATATCGATCAACATAGGTTCTAGCTAACATATTACAGAATAGGATACTCTGCAACCGAATATGTACTGATTAATTGATACAGGCATCCATCAAAATAGCTTGAAACAACAAACCTTTGACCTAGTTTACTGGATTAAGGTATGTATTTGAATATACTGTACACATTGAACAGAAGCTTTTGAATAACCGCTTGATAGACATTATACATTGTAAAGTATTACATTTTATTTCGAGATTGCTTAAAATAAATTATAAAAATCTTTTGCTTTTGACTATTTCTCGTAGAAATAATCAAATATAAGCTATTATATCTATAAGCTTTTGACTATTATAAGCTATATATACAATATTGCATGCTTATTATAAAATGCCAATTGAATTCAAACGTCAGAGTTTAAAGATGAAATAGCCGAAAAATATTGTAGATTGAAATATTGATAAAAGTATTTCTACCGATGTCTTTACTTTTCTAGTCATTTTCTTCAATGTTAAAATTATCTAAACTAATTTAAATTTTAAATTTAAAATAGGTTCTTTATAATTAAAAAATCTTGTAGTATACTCGTCATTTTATTTTGTTTTTGCATTTAAAGCTCACATATATTGACACCTTATATCAGCAGTGGATAAATAAGGCTGATGATGTATGTATGTATGTATATATTGACTGACAAAACCACCAAAACATACCTATTTGTCAAATACGTATCGTATTCTAAAAACTAGAAACATCGTGAGCAAATATGTTATATACGACCCTCTTATGTCAAGTACGTGCACTATCAATATGTGACTGAGTTAATAATATGTAACTTCATTTGCTAAACGTCTGAAAGTGAAATATATTTTGTATCGTGAATTTACGTAAAGTATAAAGTTGTTCTAAATTTAATAAAACAAAAAAAATAAAGTCGATGACTTACTGTTAATTATATGTTAATAAGTATCACATACATCATAAATCAGTGTTAGTCCACTGGACATCCAGTTAGTCAGGCCTCCCCTAACCACGCTCTCCTACATTGGGGGTTTTTAAACCTTCCCACACGCTGGTCTATACGGGTTGATATTGAATCGACTTTTTACATGCCCATCTGACATGGATCATTACTATTCAGACAATTGGGTGATTGTTTCAAATTGCCTTTACCAACTAAGGAAACAACTATTTGAAACTTATTGTCCTTGCAGGATTCGACCCACAAACTCTGATTTCTTAACCATTGCCTTCACCACTAGGCTACAGAGGCAGATCAAATATAATTGGTTCAACAGTACACAGAATTGTTTTATACAATTTTAGTAAATTGAATAATTAAAAATATATATTTTAGCATATTTATAAAGGACAGAAAAATAAGAACTTTTATTATAAAGAACATTTATTTAGCTTACACATTTTTCGCTTATTTATAGGTAAAGCAATGTTTTATTAACTTATTATTATTATTCAAACATCTCTTCCAAAGCTTACTAATATAAATTACAGACAAGTAAAATCATTATATCTACAAACATCTATTACTTTTAAAAAGTGCGAACTTCTCTCTCACCATTTTTCAATGTTTCCATTCACTTTGATCATGTCATCGTTAAAAATTTTTAAGACCGTATTTGGACTACGAACTTTCAGATACAAATATGAAATGTTTCAATAAAACAGAAAGACTACAGATGGTCGTAGATACTCCTCTTTTTTTTAATTATTGGCCAAATATATAAATAATAAAGAATACCACATCCTGATGTATTTTGATACTAGTTACTTATTTATTATTCTAATAAATTCATTTTCAGAAGCATCATAGAATACAAAAAGTGTCTTTAGTTTCGTTTTCATTAAATTTGACCGTTCTTCTTCTTTGCTAAAAGTATGCAGTGCTCTCAGCCGCTTTCATCCTTCACCGACCGCAAAATGGCGATGGTTCCTTAACGAAGTCCACTTTGTTGACTGCAATGCTCCCACGATCTCGACCTCTGTACTTGGACCTACAATATGTCGAGAACTCGACTGTATCGCGACAAGTATTATCGAGGCTTCTAGAACCAAGTCGTCCAACTTTACGGCAAAGTAAGGTTTCGTGGAACGCCGTTCTGTACCTGAGAGAAGATTGAATGAGATTATAATTTTTTTTATTAGTGCTTTAAAAATAAAATTAAGAAAAAAAGGTGTTAAAACGTTAATTATAAGTTTTATCATGAAATATTACAAATATAACATCTTAGTTAAAATCAAAGATTATTGGAAGTTTAAGAAGTTACATTAACAAACAAATTATTAATTTACAAAACTGTAAATTGTAAACGTTTCCAAATATTATATTCTTTGGCTTATAAACTTTATCATTCATTCAAATTAATAATAAATTTTGTAATCGCAAAAAAATTAATCGTAAATTATTTGCTATTACAAAAGACCTCAAACGAAAAGTTTGTTTAGGCGTGAAACAATTGTATATTTTCTATTTCAATTAAATATCAAAATTATTTTGCAGTTTTAGTTGTGAAACCTTTATTGTGTATAAAATATTTTACCTGGCGCTCATAACGTTATACAGTATGGGATTGACAGTCGCTGATACGTAGTAAAGAGCTCCGGCGACGTTGAAAAGGTGCTCGTTGATAACGTGGAACTAGGGCAGCTCGTAACCATAAATGAAGAAGAGGCGCTGAACGTGGAATGGCGCCAGCACACGAGAATGCGACCACAACGGCTAAACAATATAGTTTGATATCGTTGTTGATGTCTTTTATTGGTTAGGGTGATGAAACCAGCAGGACGTTCACCTGGTAGTGAGTGATACCTGCCCTACCCATAATTATACCTCATTAATTCAGTTATTACGCTGGCAACGTGCCTATCAAACCCAAAGTTTTTACCCACTACTTATTTGCGTTGAAATAGGCTACGTGGAGTTCGCTCGCATGTGCTTCCGTTGCTTTCAAAAGCCACCTTAGCATATACTATTTTAAGTATATATTACCCAAAGATATAATAGATGCAAAGATATGAACAAAAGCAGTAAATAGGATCGTGAAAGGGTTAGCGTTAAGCGTTATTAGTAGAGTGTCGCTCAGTTATTCATATCTTAGTGTCTTCATCGAAAAGAACGCTAGACTTATGACACCACTTCTTTGCTAGCATGGTAATGTTATGTACTCGTACATTATACAACTCCTGTTCGGTTCCAGTAGTAGTATACATTTTACACATAGAATTTCTAATTTTAATATGACATATAAGTTTTTTCGAATTTTATGGCTAGTAGATTATTGTAAACTAAATTAATTTACAATATTTAAGTTTCAGATACCTACTAGCCGTACTAAAGCAATAGTGTCCAACCTTAAAGAATTATTATGTAACTACAAAAGATATAGTTTATATATTTACCAAGCATTCTGATTATAGCCTTTCTTGATTTTGCATTGCTTAGTTTCTCCATGAACGTGACCGTTCAAAGTCCGAAACTTGGTCTTTTTTGTCACCTTAGTAGATCTAAAATTAGATTATAATTATATTTCGATTTGAAAACCCATCATAAATAAATTAATTTAAATGCAATTAATGATTATGCTCTTGATTAACTAATTTATTTAACCGTTTTGATTTATAATAAAAAATTACAATATATGATTTTATAATATATGATAATTTGACGACCACTTGCGCAGTGATTAGTGACCCTGACTGTTGCACCAAAGGTTTTGGGTTCGACTCCCACCGTGAAAAAATATTGTGTGAGGAATATAAGTGTTTTCTCGTGTCTGGGTGTTTGTTTCTATAGTAATATGTATTTATTTACAAAAAAAAAGTTTATGCATTTATAAGTTTCCAGTTTCCATAGTACAAGCTCTGCTTAGTTTGGGACTAGATGATATTGTCATATTCGTCCAGAAAAAAAAAATTATATGAAGCGGTTCGTATTAGAACAAATACGTTTTGCTGTTTTGTATATGATACTCACTGGATTTATATAACGATTTTAAAAGACATAACACTTATGTATCTTTAATGTAAACAGTGGTATTATGATTCAAAATTCGCGTTACAATATCATTTCAAGATTTATTACTATTTTTAAATAATTTAAAACCGATATCCGTACCTTATATGGAGAGCAATGGTTACATACAGACACAAGATTAGAACAGCTGGTACGAAGAAAAAGAAGATACTGCTTATTTCAGGAGGGTGATGGGCCATCAAAGCACAAAATGCTGAATTTAATGACATATTGCGAATCTAAAAAAAATCAATTAGCTTTTTACCGAAAACACCAATGACTAATTCAAAATTTGTTGTACAAGCTGACAAATATATCATGATAATAAAACTTTTACGAAAACCTTACATCTCAATATGTTCTAGCTAGAACATTTACTAGTAGAGTAACATTTACTGTTTCTAAATTATCTAATGTTACTATAAAAATATTAAACGGCTTCATATCTTGCCGAGTTAATACAATTATTGATAAAGTTTTCCAACAATCTTGTTCTACCAGATGTTACAACTAAAATACTATTACATAAGTAGACCTTAGAGCCAAGGTAAATTCTATTGAAACTATGCAAGTATTTACTTGGCGGGTAGTCCCTGTAAGTTATGTCGCTGTAGACGGCGAAGGAGCCGAGGGCAGAGGAACGAAATGACCCATAGTACGAGAATGATGCGAGAGGCTCTTGTAAGGCCTGCCATAGCATAGAGATAGAGTGGATGGCAAATAGCCGGGTATCGTTCTGGTGAAAACGCTGATATTGTCAGCACCGATACGTAAATTGCACTGAAAGAAAGAAAATACGTAGAAATCTAAATGTTAAACTTATATTATTAGCTGCAGAAAATAACTAACATTGTTTGTGCATTCAATGCAGTAGTGATTTTTTTTTGATTCGATTTTGTTCACAAGACCCACCGTCTTGTTATGTCATGTTTCTTGACTTTTAGTAAACGTTTAAATTTTAAATATAATAAAATTATTTGAGGAAAAATCTATTACCTAGAATAACTCCACTTAGTTTCATTTTATTTTTTGTTAAACTTATTCGAAGGAAATCAATGGGACATAAATACTTATATTTTTTAATAATAAACCTGTTTTGATAGTTTACAAGGCAGTAAGTATGTGTTGTTAACTAGTTCACACAAGCGTCCAACTTTTTACACCAAAAGTATCACTTTGCCTAACACAAGCCACTTACGCTTCGGATATGAGGGCCCTCAATTTGCAGAAGGCGAGCCCCAGACTGTAAGGATATTGGTGCCAGTACACTGAGAGATCGTTAGGGAGGCCTGTAACAAAATAAAATAATATAACATACATACACATCTTGTATTAATAAAAAACAGAAATCATAATCGTCTTTGACATTTGCGGGCTACAAAATATTGTTAAAAAGAAATAAATAATTAATAAAATTCTTGAGATCCGTCAAGAATTTTAATATAATTTTGATAGTTCCCGTTATCGCAAACACTGAAATAGTTACAAGAATTTGGAAATTAACTGGAATCGACGATGAAATAAAGAAAGTATGAAAATGTTTATGTTTTTGTTAAAGCTTTCATTAAGGCTTTGAAGATATTCATGGGATAGCTTATTCAATATGGTTAGGTGGCATTTAATGTTGTCATTGTTCATAATTGACTATTGACTGAAAATTTTCTCTAAACTTCTGACTATATCATTACGATAAAGTCAGAGCTACCCTGAACACATCATTAAGTTTCCACTCAACACCAAGTTTCCCCTTTATACTTAAATGCTCTGTCATTTCAAGCTTTACTTAAAAGACATAACAATATAAGGAATTTTATATAAAAGCTTGTAAGCATAATTTTAGGTGAAAAGTTTTTTTTACCTAAAAACAAATAGCTTCCCTTTTTTAACTAGTGCCAATAACGTAAAAAATAACTGTAAAAAATAGCCTTAAAACCATCAACCACCAATAAACCATCTCGGTTTGCACCAAGTAAAGGTCTTTTTTTTTCAAGCTTATTTAATTAAGCTTAATTAAATTTTTCTTCCTGTCTACAGACAAACAGGAAATAAATTTTGCGGTATTTTATGAAGCTCTGGTTGCTGTTAAAAAAGCTCCTTTAAAAGTTTTAAAAAATACTGTTTACGTATATTTTTCAACATAACAATCTTCTCAAAAATAAATGTCATTTTTTATTGCATTCAAAATACTACTAATCGAGGTCTGCAAAATCTGCGAATTTTAATGCTTTTAAATATATTCATCATCATCGTCATTAGCAGCCCCTATCCGTCCGCTGCTGGACATAGGCCTTTCTCAATGAACGCCAAGACGGCCAATCCCTAGCTACTCGCTGCCAACTTGAGCCGGCTACTACACGGAGATCGGCATTCCACCTGGTCGGGGGTCGAGAAACGCTCCGTCTTCCCGAACGCGGACTCCACTCAAAACCTTTTGGCCCATCGACAATCAGTTCTTCTGACCACGTGACCGGCTACCACTTCAACGAGCTAATCCTTTATACTATGTCGGTGACTAGGATCTTTGCCGGAATAATTAATTATGAGTTTTGTCCGACAAGGAAATTCCGAGCATAGCACGTTCCATAGCGCCTTGAGCAACAGCAAACTGTGGACCAGTCCTTTAGTCAAGGCCACGTTTCGGCCTCGTAGGTCATCACGGTGAGAACGCATTGATTGAAGATTTTCATATTCAAACATTGCGGTGTTCGCGGCGACGTGAGTACGTGGCTCAACTTCTAAAACCCAACTGAATCCTCCTATCGGCTCCTAAGTTGTGTCTTCGCACTTTAATATATCCCAAGGTACATACTTATTGACAACTTCTAGAGTAATGCCATCGACACTGATCGGCCCGGGAGAAAATGTTCTTTGAATATGTATTTCGTCCTGTCCAAGTTCATTCATTCGTTCGTTCATTTAGGCTGTGCAAACATATCCTGCAAGCTGCTCAACGATTCGGCAAATATTACGATATCGTCGACAGAAACGGAGTTGTTGCCGTTGATGTTAATCGAATCCAGCCCAGTCTAGGGTCTTAGAAGACCTTTCCTCCAAACATTTGTGAACAGTTTCAGAAGTATCCCCCTGCCTGTATTGAATATAAAAGCTACCTAATTCTTGAAATTAAATATTGGCTTTTAATTTTTTTTCATAAACCTGAATTAAGTTACTTCTTCTACGATTGAAAGTTAAAATATATTAGGCAGGTACTAAATGCAGTTCCACTACCTTTTGCATCGTTTTAATAAACGCCTTAATTATCTAAAGTTATAGATTTTTGAACTACGCTATAAATTAAAACGGTTTTACTTTATTTTGCAGAAATCTTAACTGAATCCGTATAGTAAAAATCTATCGTTAACAATATAGTGCTAAAAGTACCGAAAAAAATAAAATAAAACTTATCTGCATATAATAAAATTAAAGTGGCAATGAAATTTCTATGGTCAATGAAATACGTTGCTTTTGAGTTTAAGTTTGTAATTCTTTGTACTTTTCATAATTGTTTATACTCTGTTTTATTATATCTCTCAATAATATAATTTTCAAGTTTTTTTATATTTTTTACAAATTTTTCCGCTGGATATATGCTTTTACTTACGCCCTCTTTCACTTATGCCGTATATTTCACTAAAAGATATGCATAGAGCAATTTCATACCAATTTCATTTTGATAATTAATACTACGGTCCAAACCCCCTAATGGATAGGGGTGTATTAGGGGAGGCTTATGTCCAGCAGTGGACTAACAAAGGCTGATGATGTATGATGTAATTAATACTCAAACATCTTTTGACTGCGTAATATTCTTGTGTAAATATTTTAAAAAGCTTTTTATTTACATGTTCAAATTCCATCGCTCTTGTTAAATAAATACTAAAAAAGAGCATAACTCAAATATGTAGATATTAATGAATTTCTAAACACCAAATAAGGCGATTTCCACTATAAAAGGTTGAAGTAATATTTCATAAATATTATATATCAACAATCTCTTTTATTCACGCAATAATTTTTCCTTTTAAATACCGATTTCAAAAGAAATCTCTGAAAAGCAGTTTTATACATTTTCCTTGTTCATGTGTCGTATTATACAATCTGCCCTTGATCAATAATCGTGTAAAGATTTCAAAATGAAACTTTTACATTTTCTGGATCGATGCACCTTTAATATTGTTAAAACTGATACAACGAAATAGAAATGCAAAAAAAGTGTGTAGTGTGTGTACAATAACACGTTAGGGTTCTACTTCTTTGGACTAACAAGATAACTTTTTTCAAAAATTTTATCTTTCGCCTTATTCAACGCTTGTAGAAATAAATGTCTAAATACAGTTTTTTTATATGTGTTGTAGCTAAGTTCAGGATTTCAGGGTGTTCGGTTTTCGTGAGGTGCAGCAGTCCGTAAAATTAACTCATCATTTTCCCTAACTGCCAAAAGTATTTTTCAAAACATTTCCGACATGGACGTGTGGAAATAATTCATGGTCTGCACTTAACAGTCACTGGGCTCCTGAGCTAGTACAATGCAGCATTTATTTCAACACCATATTATACTGTTTAAAGTATATGTTTGCCAGTTTTTCATAGAGGATATAAATCTCAGTTTTTATATATAAAAAAATATTTTAAAATTTTTGCGTATGTGTTTTATGAAACATTTAATCAACGGTGTTCTCGACTTTTACGCTTAAGCATCCATTTTATGTCTTAATAGACATCCCGTATAAAATATCCCGCATTTTTACTAAAACATCTGTGCATGCGTTTGATCAAATATTGAGATATTATAAGATAGAAAATTTATTTTTCAGTTTTATATAAAGGAAAACTTCCACTGGTAATTGTGTTGAATCTAAGACTAACACTTTAAAAATAATTGTAGATTGAAAAATATGTAGAATTTTTTCAGCAAAAAGTTACAATTTAGAAGAGAAATAGTAGGGCAATAAATTTGTATAATATAATAAACCTATGGACTCAAGTCAGTTTCGAGTTTTATAAATTTATATCACAACAATAAATAAATTTTCTCTAAGAACCTTCTGCCTGGACACTATACTAAGACAAAAAAAACCTTTTCGTTTTCTTATCCTGATCATAAAATTGTAAATATACCAAATAATGACATATTCAGGTTTAGTACATTTTAACTGACTTATCAAAGGAGAAAGAAGAAGATATTGTATGTGATTAATACGGTTGAATAACATTCTAAATTGCCTGGTTTAAAGTTATTCACAGGTTCAAATTTATTTTCGTTTCGTAATTGTGTAACACGAAATAATGTTAAATGGAAAGTTATTTGTCAAAATTTATAATCCATTTGTTATTAAATTTATTGCATTAAAGTATGTAATATATAATAAACTTTTTTACAGCAAACACAAAATGGTGTAATAATTATTTTTGGTTAAATTAAAAATTCATTGACACATTTTAACTAACAATAAAATTTAAGCTTCAAAATACTTTATTGGGCTTTTAAGTAAATTATTTTAACTTTTTGCATTTTTAGTATCATAAATTTATAGAAATATTAATAATTTTAAGACGATTGATTTTATAAATTAATAGATATGACAGTAAAGTTTTCTTTGTGTATAAATATTTTTTCTTTTATTGTTTTATAATATTTTATAACTATTTTAAATGGCGACAGGTCTGCCTATAACTACCGATGGATTTAAAAATAGCACCAAACTCTTTTTTAATAGTATCACTAACAGATTGATCAAGATTATTTTATATTATGTTATATTATATATTATTACAACTATATTGTTCCAACATTTTATTGTGCGGTGTGTACGGCGATGTTAAAAATATAGAGTTCTAAAGTTTCCCGTGCTGTTAAATCATAATTTAAAAAGACTACTAATTTATCATATTATAGGATATAAAAATTTTGTATTGTTAAATATTTTATTAGCCTCTATAATTAAATGGATATGTATTTTTTTAAGTATGTACGTGTATATACATATTTATTCAAAGATAGATGTCATCATATTGTATTCTATTTCCAATAGGGCAAAAGGACTCTCAAATGATATTACTTAAAACTTTACAAAGTACCTAAAATATATACCCTATCTATTTGCTCTTTATATAATATAGAAGAACAACACAGAACTTTTAATTGAACATTAATTTATTTTATAATTTTGAAATGAAAAGTTTCATCAATTAGTCGAATTTTTCAAGAGGCTTAGTTTATTAAAATTTTATAGAAAACTTATTTCGTCAATCGATTACATAGAATTTTCGCATTTCTGTTAATTGGTTCTAACTTTACTAATTAATGAAACAATCTTGTCAGACAATATTTTTTATGGAAATCTACGTAGATAATTTTGTGCAAATGAATAACAAAATATGTAATTTTAATAATGGAGAACAGCTATGTAGTTTGTTTCACCTTATTTCAGGACTTTACGTTTTGCCATTTTCCTAAGTTATTATGGTTTCGGTTATCATCTTCTAATCCATCAGGATTCATCTGAATAACATTTGCAGAACAACTAGCACCTGACCTCAAATCCAAATCCACAATCCAAATCATCATCATAATCATCAGCCTTTGATAGTCCACTGCTCGACATAGGCCTCCCCTAATATACCACTATCCATTAGGGGGATCTGGACTGTATCCACGCTGGTCAAATGCGGATTGGTTGGTGGACCGACTTTTTACAAGTCCATCCGACGCATGGATCATCTTACCTCTCAGACAATTGGGTGATCAGCCCAAATTGCCTTAAACCACTTGGAAACAACAATGAAAATTTGTTGAGTCCTGCAGAATTGGAACCCACGACCTCCGGTTTCTAAAGCAAACTGTACTGAGGCTCGGCGACAGTCATCAAGAATATTTGTCTGTAAATAAATGGGTTAGAACCTTATACACTGTACTAGCCGCCTAGGATTCAAATTTATAACCTCCGATTTGTAATTCATCACCAATCGGCAAATGAAGCGACTCATCTTCACATCGTCTCGAGACCTAACGAATTCATTCAAGTTATATTTCAGATTGATATCTTTAAAATGCTCGCGTTAGGTTTTTTATATAAGATGAGAATGTATGTTAAAATATTTAATTTATCCACAAGTTCTGAAGTGGAGACTGAGGCTCGGCAAACGTAGTGTGGGACACCCTGCGGCAATATGGAGTGGCGACATTTAAAGTCGCCGGTGTGGGCTGGTTTCATGTAAATGTCCAGCAGTGGAGTGACACTGGCTCATGATCATGATTATGTTTAATTTTATTTAAAAAGATAACAAAAAAAGGTCTCGATGAGTTTCTTTCTCAGGTCAGAGGCGTCCTTTTCCTACCGGCGATTATATTTTTGATAATCAATTAGTAAATAAAATACTTTTATGGCATACAAAGATATTTGTTTTTGGATTTGTATATCTAAACCAAAAAAAAGACGCAATTGATAAAAATAATCTAACCCGATAAGAAATTGGTGACGTTTTAGATCTAGAGTTCTTAGTAATGAATTATCGCCAAGATCTCGCTCAGTGACAATCAATGAATATCAACCATGTGCCATAATACTATAACGCTATGATTCTAATAGAGACTAACTATTAATAATAAAACTATTTATCTACAAATATTAAATTCATGGTAATTATTATTAAAGTTAATTATTACAAAAAAATAATGGATCAAAATGAAACATAACTCTTCAACATTTAACCATATTGATATTAACAATCAATAGAAAAGGAAGCGATAACATGTACATAGTCATATCGCAGAATTCAACAACACTACATATACAGGGTGTCCCATTTAGAATGGATAATCCTTGAGCGCCGCAAAGCACAGCTACCCGGCACTCGAAAAAAAATACAAAAAAAAAAAAATTCCAACTGGTACTCAAGTCATGATTTTTTTAAACGAAAATCCATTTTTTATGATGTTATTTCAATTTATGTGTACAAGCGACGCAAATTAATGAATTTGCTTACGTTTTTGGTGTTATATTACTCCTCACAGACTATACTATTACAAAAGTAATAAATAACATGAGTATCTATTGTACTTTTTTTAACAAAAATATATCAATTTTAATTTTTAGTATGAAATTTGATCAAAATAATTTTGACAAAGTTTGAGAGTGTTTCATGTAAAAAAAGTATAGAAACCAAGTGGCCAAGTATTTAAAAAAATGCAGTTAATACAGTTTACAAAATGGTATAATACATCATTTTATCTAATACTATTACGAACTTATTGCTATTGAGATGCAAAAGGGTAACTAAGACGAAAATTGAAAAACAATTACCTAGTCTTAAACAGTAACAAAGGGTCACTTTTTATTGCACTAGGGACGGTGTAACAATACTATTTACTACCTGAGCGTGGCCCAAGACCGTCCATTTTTGTTTACACGAGACAAGGATAGGTTGATTTTGTAGAGTATGAGTGAGTGAGAGGAGAGTACTATGTTCAAACATTTTACACTGTAGACCGGTTTGGTCATCATCGGATCGGTTTCAGGCACAGAGCAAAGACATTTACTTAGTGCGTCTCTCGACTTGTTCGGTAACGCATGTGCATTCCTTTCTCATTTCTCCGTGAGTTTGAATCAGTGTTATAACGACGACTTCTGGCTACTTTATTGGACTACCCGTTTTGCTTACTGATTTGGACTTTTGTTTGGTAATTTTACGACGCCTTGGCTTGTATCTGGACTGATTCTGTGAATCAAATGCCACGCATTCAATACACGGCACAAGAACGCCAATATGCACTTCATCTATGGTGAGTGCAGGGGCAACCAAGTGCCGCTGCAGCCCTTATAGGAAAGGTACCTAATGCGCGTCATCCAGATTACCGTGTTTTCATCAGAGTCCACAGTTGTTATTCGGATGGCAGAATACCTGGCAGCGGCATTGGTGGTACGAGCTCCGGAAGACAAGTGAATATTAATACTCAAGATGTTGTGCTTGATGAAATTCAGCAAGACCCATCTACCTCTACAAGAGCAATATCACGTCGCACCGGAATCCAAAACGACCGTGCTGCAGGATGATATTTATTTATTTTCAGTGCACGGTGCACTGAAAATAAATAAATATCATCCTACCATATTAGACGCGTCCAAGCTCTGCAACCGAGAGATTACCATGCAAGATTGTTTTTGTCGACAAATGCTTGACAAAATGAAGAAAATCCACAATTCTTTGAAAAAATTCTATGGAGTGACGAATCTACATTAAAAAAGACGGATACTTTAATATGCATAATCTGCACAGCTGGCAACTCTCAAATCCAAATCTAATGCGAGAAGAAGTCGCAATACCAGTTCAAAATAAATTATTGGACTGGTATATTAAATAGGATAGTTATTGAGTCCTTTCGAACTGCCGGAAATTTATCTTCCCAAAGTTACTTAAACTTTACAAAATGATCTCCCAACCTTATTGGGAGAAGTGCCTGAGAGATAAAGGGAATCCATTGGCTACAGAATGATGGCTGTCCTGCACATTATGGTGCAAACGTCCGTTCTTATTTAAATGCCACATATCCAAATAAATGGATTGGTCGTTTGGGTCCCATTTGTGGCCTCCTCGATCCCCAGATTTAAACCCTCTTGACTTTTTACTGGGGTTGCCTAAAGGAAGAGGTGTACTCGAAAACGATTTCAAATTTGGAGGAATTACCAGCCGTGTTCAAGAGGCCTTCAAAAATAAATGAACGACGCTACGCACGCTTTCTTAGTAGAGCCTTTATTAGAAGATGTAGAGCGTGTATTAGAGTCGGTGGCGAACAATTTGAACACCTGTTATAAATAAAGATTGTTTTATGTACACCTGCAATTTCTTATTATTAAAATTTAATAATATATTTATCGTTTCTTTTTAGTCGTATTTACCCTTTTTGCATCTCAATAGCAATAAGTTCGTAATAGTATTAGATAAAATGATGTATTATACCATTTTGTAAACTGTATTAACTCGCATTTTTTTAAATACTTGGCACTTGGGTTTCCATACTTTTTTTTACATGAAACACTCTCAAACTTTGTCAAAATTATTTTGTGATCAAATTCTCATACTAAAATTAAAATTGATATATTTTTGTTAAAAAAGTCAATAGATACTCATGTTATTTATTACTTTTGTAATAGTATAGTCTGTGAGGAGTAATATAACACCAAAAACGTAAGCAAATTCATTAATTTGGCGTCGCTGTGCACATAAATTGACAATAACATCATAAAAATGGATTTACGTTTAAAAAGTACTCTAAGTTTTATATTACATTTAAAGTTTTCTTTTACATATACTTAAAGGTTTTACACTGGAAGATTATTTACCCATAAAATTTCTAAGCAGTCTGATTAACCGTCTGTGAGATTAGCAGGCTGTAATAGGAATAAATAAACCTTTACAGGAAATATTATAATTGCATGAAAAAGAGTTTGTTACTTGGTTCGGTATTTTTGATTTACGACGAAACCTGACAATGGGTCAAACTAAATAAATTTGTATTGAATCGATTAAGATAATGTGATCTCTGCTGGTCCTTAAAGATAACGTTTTATTTCGTTGTTTCAAACATATCCACTGGGGTTAAGTTGTAATATATTGTAGTTGTTAGACCATATCGCCCGCGGCTATACTTGCGTATATACTTGGTTTATACTTGGTTTATAATATGCCTTCTCGTATTTTACTCTGCCATGTAAGTCAATTGACGTATGGTAAGGTAAGTAATATTTAAGACCGGAAAATATCACTTTGGGTTCATATAAATGTTGCTTTCCATGGCAACGAAGTGGCGTCGTACAGATTGACACATTGGTGACAATTTACCAATACGAACACTGTACTTAGTGGATCCAATCCAATAAAATATGGATTTTATGTGAAACACTAAAGGGGTCAGAAACGAATGCATTCTTAGTCGTAGATCGCGACGATTAATCAATAAGAAAGCCCAACTTTTTGACTTATAATGTGTTTAGCATTAGGCTTTGTTTAGGTAATTTCTGTCTCTTTTTTGCCTGGTATCTAGATCTTCATGAAATATTTTCGATCCTATTATGCACAACGATTACACCTGGGTTACACTAGGCTCTATATATACTGAGTAGTAAGCTGTTACTATAAGAACAAACAAACATACTTTCATTTCTACAAAATTTCCTATTTATTTCGTTAGTATAGCAAAGTATCTTAATCAAATTTAGACCCGAGCAAAAATCTCGTGTAACAGATTTATTGTCCCTCAATAGATACGTTATTCATAGAAGAATCCAAATGTGAAAGCTTTGAAAATGTAACATCATATTTTATGTACGAGATCCAACATCATTTGAATATATTTACACAAATCTATGGAAGGGCACATATCTAAGAGAAAATGTCTACCTTTTGAAAATATTCAATACGTACAGAATACTTCAATCACTTACTGCTAATAGTTTGTCTAGTGTACTACGTTTTTTCAATTAGATATAGTCAGTTCGATTCCCGTAGTGTACAATTTTGTGTTTCTGATACCTAATTAATTAAGTATGAACTAATCGAATAATTACAGCTATAACAGCTTTGCTTGTAAATTAATCCTTGAACTGTCGCTATGTGTTGTTTATCGATTGCAATAAGCTGATATTTCGTTAAAAGGCGGCCAGAATTTAGACTTTAGATGTACTTACTTTTCAGACATTTTTTGTTTAACGGTTAATCGGCCCATATTGTACTTAGCAAGAAGAAATCAAATTTATTGTTTGAATTCGAACTCACTGCCTCCTGTTTGTAAAGCAAGTAACAACACAACTAGGCCACGGAGGCGATTACATTATTTCCCAACCTTGGTTCTAAAAATTATATGGAAAAGGCAAAAATAAACCATTACGAGCAAAATTTCCATATTTTTTTAAATAAGGTTACAATTTAACCGTAAAAAAAAACCTTTAGACTTTATAAATTAATAGCTGCTTTTTTG